>JASAND010003352.1:0-99296 GCA_030248195.1 Trissonchulus latispiculum | reverse complement strand
TAATGGTTTTTTACGTTCCTTTGGCTGTTAAAATCCACAATTGGACCTGTTCTGGGTCCTCCAGTGCCGAAATGGCACTTTCAGGGTTTTTGGCCCCTAGCTAGCAAGGGAAGCAAAATTATTCAAATCTGACACCATAGGATGATGCAGCGTCCTCGATAGTACCGTGCTATAATGTCGAATTGGTTGGTTGTTAAAAAATTTTTCAAAAACGGGTGGGTTTTCCCCCCAAAGTGGGTTTTCACCCCGCTACATTTGGCAATGTGCCAGACCAACGGTGCATCGGATCGATCTAATTTTGGCTGTGTGCAAAGAGGAAGACTTGCCATCATTGCAGATATTTGCAAAACTTTTCTAGCCCAACCCAGTCAAAAGTTACATCGGTCCAAACTTTTGCAAAATTTTGGCGTGGTTGGACCAGAAAGTAGGTGTCATTTTCAAAATGTTATAAAATGAGTAGGAGTGAACCAAATGACTTGATCTTTGCATACATAGGTAAGAAAGAGTCGCGCTTTCTGCTGCTATGTTTTGGAGCTCATAGCTCCAACCTTTGGTCCAGGAGGCGGTTTGGTTTTTTCCCCCAAAAAGGGGGTGGGTTTCCCCCCCATGGCTATATATTTACATATATTTAAAATATATACATATATCCAACCAACTTTACATTTATGTCTATATATACATCTATTTTCAGTTATACGTATATGTTTATTATGCAATAAAACATGGTCAGATCATTAGAGGACCACTGTTATCGCGCCGTTAGACGACAGCTGTCAGATATCAGTTCGGCGGCTTTGAGCCGACTGCCTCCTGGACTAAAGCTGCAGCTGCTACAGCGATTGCTGTGGCACAAAACTCTGCTGTGGACCTCAAAGTCTTCCGCCCCCACCCATTTGCGAAGTATTTTCGGCTGCCTAACCAATGGCGATACACCCCACCAGTCTTTGGATTTGTTTCGCTGTCTTGCCAACGATGAAACGGGTCGCGGCGGGGCCCACTGTTGTGGTCTCACCTCCCCCCTGGATCCCTTTGCTGAACTGTTAAATGATCCAGAGAAGCTAAATCCTGCAACGGCTGAGGATAACCTCAAGAAGCTGTCCAGATCTGGTTCTGTGGATAGTGAATCTGAAATCCTGTCCTATGATTCGACGTTGTTTGAGGTGAATCTCGCCAAGAAAGGTGTTTTTATTTCAGTTAAGTGTTAAGTGAACTGTTTTATACTGTAGTAGCCAATTCCTTTGTGGAATTATATATATACATGTATTAGGTACGGTTGTTTTTGGGAGATCTCTGTTGGAGAGGGCGTGATAATAAGTGTAGCAGGCATTATTGTGACTGACGTGATTATATCTTCACAAAGCCTTAGTCTGAAACAGGAGAGAGCCAGTAGCCGGGATAACGTAACGCAAAAGTTAATTAAGTGTGTATATATGAAAGGTTGTTTTGTATAATTTTAGTGCATCGGCGAGCTGGCCAGTGGTCTGTCCGGACTCAGTCTGGGTCCACTCTGTGTCGGTCAGTTCCACTTCCCCCGAATGCTCAGCCAACTGACCCGGCTGCGTCAGCTGCATGTCATTGTCAGCTCCAGTCCTAGCCTAGATCAGGATCTGATTCAGCTCCTGGGCTCCCTGACCTCAGATGGCTGCCTGGATCAGCTGAATCTGGAACTGCAGATCTCCCACGCTGTCTATCCGGGCCAGGCCCTGGACGTGGCGGCACGCAGTCTGGCCGGCCGAACGCCCAGCCTGACGGCGCTGCGTCTGAAGGATCTCCAGCTGCCCTATGACAGCCTGCTGTCCATGCTGCACCAGTGGTCTTGCCTGACCAGGCTTGAATTGGGTAAGCTGTCAACTTTGCTCTTGTTTTCTGACAGTTTTTTTGGCCTGGGGGGGCTGATTGAGTGGTTGGAAAGGTATATACGTAATATACGATAATGGAAAGGCAAAGCCTTCAAACTATCTAACGTGCATATCTACATCTTTTTAGTAAGTAGCAGTTACACTGTTACATTGTCAACCTAGAGAATTATATACCCAAAACCTGTGGCTACTTGCCAGAAGAAATTTTGCAACCAACTTGACGACATTAAAATTATTTTGTGCGTACGTTGGTATTGTACCTACAGGTTTCTTTGTTTCAGAGGAATGGGACTATCTGATGACGGGGACCATTCGAACGACAACGAGCAGCTCTTCTTCGACTAACATATACCTAAGTCCAGATCCTTCTACAGACTCCGCTTCTTCGGCCGTCTCAACACCTGTGGCACAGCTGGTTGAACACCTGGCCCGCTGTTGTCCCCGCCTGGTCACTCTATCGCTGTCTTGTCGCTGTTTCAGTGAACATTCGGACTGCATGCTGGATTTGTCGACCTTTTCTCGCCTGGAATCTCTCCTACTGAAGGGTCACTCCTATGGCAGCTATCGGTTCCCTACTGGCCCCCAGTTTTCCTCCCTCAATCTGACCCAACAGACCCGGTGGAATCAGTTCCCCCGGTTTTTGGCCTCATTCGAGCCCTTTCTGACCGCTGACAGTCATCAGTGTCTTCTGGAAGAGTTTGTCTTTCATCCACTGTTTCATTACTCTACAGCTGATGCTCAGCAGGTTTGACTTTAGCTTTTTTTGAGTGCATAGTGTTCTTTCTATAAGATCCTAAATGAATGCTTGTCTCTTGGGTGTTTTTTCTTTTTCCTCACTTCTTTTTTCTTTACTTTGTCAATTTTGATTTGATTGTTACGGGAATGTTTAGGCGAGGTGGGAAGGTTATTTCGACTTCTTCTGTTTTGGAGGAGGAGAGAAAGGAATTTTTACATTTTAATTTAATTTATAAATTTTATGTTTTGGTGACTGCAGTATAGGTACTTCAAATATTCATACATTTGGTTTGGATTCAATTTTTTAGGCGGGACTGCCGGGTGTCAATGCCTTAGTCCAGCAAGCATTGCGAACCCTGTTTCCGCCCCTGGGCCCCCTGATTACCTATCTCTATCTGGAGTCCAATACTCGACTTGCCATTGAGCTGGTGGGAGAGTATTGCCCGCGGTTGCACGGACTGCACATGCCCATGCCTGCACTACAGGGCAGTCCGCTTGACCTGCTGCCGCTGCTGCAGGCGCCCTGTGCCCGCAATTTGACAGCTCTGATCGTATGCTGGATGGGCTATTTAAGGTTTGAAACTGTTGACTTCTTTTATTCGTGCTGTGGCTTTGCGTGGATTGTTAGTGATCCTCTGAACCTAGGTCTCCAATTTTTGAACAACTAAAGTAGCAAAAAGCATGTAATGTTTTGGCTTCCATTTGAGTTTTAATTTTCAAGATTTACATACTCACACTTTAGTGAGAAGTGTCTAACGTTAGCTAAACCTGATTTAAGGGGGGGGTTGCTTTGGGTCAAAATCGATAGACACGGATTTCGCTCATTTTCACACATAGGTACATATGTTCTCAAAAACAAGACAAAACAGTAGAGTTCGAAATCAAACTGTGGCAGAGATATACAGCTATAAAGTTGGAAAACTTGAAAATCACTGTGATTTGCCCTCCAAGGTTATGTAGAGACAGAACGGCTGCGAAATTTGGGTCAACTAATATGGCAAATTAATTCTGTCGGTTGGCTAATAGTTTAATGCTAAAACAACTCCGGGATATCCAGCCAGTCGTTCACAGTACATTCTTCAATTGTGAACTGAGCCTTTTTCATCTAACTGTGCCCTGAAAGTTTAACTTGCTATAACTTTCAGATACTACATTTCTGACACATAGTTCTATTAGAAAAGTTGTTCAGCTCGTCAGTAGCTATCGAATGATGCCCAATTTGTCAATATTTTGGGAATTTCAAAAATTGTCTTTTGTGACCTATAAGAGATCAAAGTAGCCGACACGACAGAAAAGTTCTACCTTAAAGCATTTGCCTAATAATAATTTGCATAATGTATGGCAGACATTGAGAGTTTTATGTGCCAATTTTGGTGACTTTCGAGTGGGTAACGAGTGAGAAATTATTAAAAGAACGTGAAAATTTAGGAAAATGATGATTTTTGGCAAAATTCGCAGATTTTATGGCAAGTTTTTTGAGAGCACTACAAACGGTAGAAATTTGTAACTACTGTCATAAGAATTCTGTGTATGCGTAGATTGCAACTATCTTTAAGCGATTTCTGTAGCTTTTGCCAATCGCGCAGGAGAGGCGAAAACGTTTTGCTGGTCCCGTTTTTCGTGGTACATAAAGCACCAATTTTCCGAAATTTTGATTTTGAAAAATCGCCAAAAATCTGACACTCAACAGAATTGTTCCAGAAGGGTTATTTGCACTGTCTGGTATGTCCTTAACATGTACAACAAGGTTGCAGCGCTGTATCTTGCATACAGCGAAAAAATTTTCTGTCACAAACTTTTTAACCTAACTTTTTCATTTTCCTATGTTTAACACACGTCGAGGTCACCTTTGAAGGGCTCTACAGAACGATTGAAGCAATATTACGCAAAACGCACCTGTCTCGTTTTGAGGACCCATCAGGACTACAAAATATGTGAAAATGAGCAAAATCGGAGACGGTCGAAAAATCGGCCTAAAAGCGACCCCCCTTAACAGGTTTCGCTTAGTTTTTGGTCTGGATTTGTCGTCAACGAAAGTGTGACTGACTTTCACTTCTTTAGTCATTCACTTCCTACTGTCTCTTGTCATTTCTTGCTTAAAGTTTCAAGATATTCGCGTTTTATGCACTTGCCGTTTTACGTATTTATTTTTTTGCAGAAATGAAGATCTGACTGTTGTTGCCCCTCGAATTCTTTCAGTTTTGGATTGTTTGGGTCAGAATTGTACCCAGCTGCAGTCATTGAGTCTGGCTGGATTATCCTTTCTTGATGACGCCATGTTGACTAACCTAATCTCAAGTCCGTTTGGGGATCATCTGAAGTATTTGGATGTGACGGACTGCTTGGAGATTACCGATTCAGGGATTAAGGTGAGTTGTTATGAAATGGGGTGTTTTCAATTTTGTTAAAGATGAGAGATAAAGTGAGGTGGGATGGGAGGCGTGTCTTTGTAGGTACAAAGGGGAAGTTTATACAGTTTACTTGGAAATTTAGTATTGGCACAGTACTAGAGCACTAGACGTGGTTGGATTAGCGTAAAATAACAGAGATATAGGATAATAGGTTAGAATTGTAACTTTTTGGAACTTACCCTGGACTTTCCCTTCACTAGTGGCCGGGGGAGGAGGTGGGTCAAAAGTGAGGGACTTAAAATGGTGTAATATCGCCTGTCGTCTAGCAAAATTTGGCTCTTTTTATAAATATTCTGTTATAAGTAACTAAGTTGAAACGTGTTCAAACATCCATTTTATAAACATTCGGTTCTAGTTGCAAAATAGACAATAGACCAATCGGTGGGCCAAAATTAAGGTGAGACCGGAATATTTTTGAATATATTGACCAAAAATTCTTAAACTCAGGCGATTTCCAGGCTACAGTTTGTTGTTGGTTTGTTTTTGGTCAAACGTATGTAGGTTGTAGGTTTGTTTTTGGTCAAAATAGCGTCTTCTGCAGAAACGAACAATAGTTTTGACGACGTCAAAATATAAATGACGAAAGAATGACGATTTTGAGGGTAAGAAAAAGTAAACAGGAAAAAGAAAAATGGGCAAACATCTAAAAAAGTTCACGCAATGTTGTTCGATTTTCGCAAAAAATTTTTTCCTTAAAAATGTGTAAAGTATTGAAAGTTATCTTCAAAGTGAAAAGATTTAAAGATTTCTAGAACGATTTCATCTAAAAACGAAAGATTCTTCAATCCCCAAACCCCCAAACAGTATTGGCGTTTCGTCATCACAGGTTATGCTCAAAGTCATGATACCTGATGGTGGTAAGGTGGTAAGTTAAGGTCAGTTTACACTACCAAACTTTCTCCAGACCAGACTCACACCAGACTTCAGTTTGGTGGGAGTTTGGCGAAAATCCGGTAGTGTAAACTGACACCAGACTACCAAACTAAGTTTGGTGTGGATGTAATTTTCACCTGATGTGTGGTGAAATTGACCAACAAGATTAAAGAGAATTGTACACGTGATTCCATCATCAAGTACCATAAACGGCCGTTTGCACCAAATGTGATTAACTATTTGCTAAGCATTTGCTAATCCGCAGACCAAATGATCAGCTAAACAAGTGCTAATCTTGAGCATTTGGTTAGCAACAACTCCTTTGCACCACATCTGATTAGCAAGTGATTAACAGATCATCAGTTTAGCAGTTGCTTAGCAAATGATTAGCATTTCCAAGAAATGGCCAATGAAAATGCTGGATTTTTGTATTTGAACCAATCAGCTACGGGAATTTTATGGTGATTGCAAGAACTGTCGTATCTGCTAATCTCTTGCTTAACTTTTTCTCAGGAAATACATCAGCAGCCTGTACATTGATGCAAGAAATCAATTTTTGAATTAAATCGGTTAAATTATACATGATCTGGGATGAGTACTGTTGTTGTGTTAACTGTATTACACGAAACTAAACGTGTCGAATATTTCCAAATAGTTAAGAATCTTAAAATGCTTTCGTGTTTCGTCTCGCTAAACTTTACAAATTGTTTAGCGAACTTTTTAATTTGGTTTCTTGCTATTAGCAGCAACATGGGAAACCTCTGGCTATCCAGCAAATATTTTCGCCATTACAGTTGACTGGAGATAGTAATAATTTTGAAAAATTAGCAGGAATTTCACAGTTAATCCTCCTCCAGAATAGGATTAACAGTGCTCCACAGTGCTCCTCTTGATACTTTTGCGCACATATACATTACGTATACGTATATTTGCGTGTCTTTTGCACTTGAACTGATATAGCACTGTGGGGCGGTTGTTCATTCCATTCCCTTGATCCCTTGATCCCTTGATTAAATATTTACTTCTGGAGCACTTGATTAGCATCTGTTTAGCAGTTGATTAACTTAATCAGATTTGGTGCAAAGGAGTTTCGGATTAAGCACTTGCTAAGCAATTGCTTAACACGAAATTCGCTAATCATTTGCTAATCACATTTGGTGCAAACCAGTGAAAATTAGTTGTGTGTGCAAGGTTCGATGCATTTGTACCGCGTTTTCTGGTGATAAATAAAATTAAAAGCACTTGTTCAATTATTTGGCTTAGTCTTATTGAAATCGCAAAGATGAGGTTATTTAAAAGCAAATTAAAAATTGAAATTTAAGCACTCAAGAGCGGAATCAGACAATATTGTATCAACCAGTTTCAAAAGTAAAAAACAATGTGAGCTAATTTCAAACAAAAACTATTGTGTTTATGTGTCTCCGGTTTTGCTTCCCGTTCAAAGTTTGGAGAAAGTTCGGTGAAAATGAAAGGTGTTAGGTTTGGAAGTGTAAAGTGCAAGTTTGGTGAAATTTTTCAGCCAGGACCTGAGTTTGGTGTAAGTCTGGTCTGATGAAAGTCTGGCAGTGTAAACCGGGCTTTAGACTAATTGCGGGTCGCGGACAACGTGAAATATGCAGCAATACACGACGCAAGGTTAAAATATCAACCAAAACTACGAATACAATATTGCCTAAACTCAGATCAACACTGTATTTCTGAAATTCAGAAAATAAAAAGACGAAAATTTGATGAAATCCGATTTTGCAAAAATATGTAAACGCTGTTTCCAGGCCAGGCACCTCAAGATAAGTGGAGGAAGCCAAAATGGATGAAATCGAAATGTAGAGTGTGGGTCCCCCTCCCACAAGAGGAAGTGCTCCTCATGTTGACCTGTTCTAAATTTCACTTTTTGTTCTAACTCCCAGTTGTTACGGCTTTAGGGGGACTGAATAGCTCATCGCTGCGCCAGCAGGCAAGAGAAGAAGTCATACTTACTTCAGTTTAGCCCGTTTACCTTCTGCTGACTGGCTGTCTTATTATCTCCTCCCTTCTGTTTTCAGGCCCTGGTTCATCGCTGTCCAGAGCTGCAGATTCTTCAGGCTCAGCAGATCAGCATCAGTAATCGCTCCCTGCGCCTACTGGCTGCCAACGCAGACCACCTGGAAGTCCTAGGCTGCTCCGTTCGCGAAGTGGTCGAAGCTGAGGCCTGTTCGATTGCCGCCGAAATCCTCAACACCACCCACCGGGTTCACGGCCAGCTGGACCGGGACGAATTTGTCCGCCGGGTGGTTGTCCGGGCCCTGGCTCGGGTTCGCTGTACAGCCAAAGGCTTTCAGACTCTGCGAGATGCGGGGACCGGCCGCCCCGTCCTCTTCTCGAGGCTCTGTTTTGCCCACGGCATTGGAGATGAGGTGGCTGCCCCGCCGCCCCCGCCTGCCGGATTTGGGCTGGGTCCGGGCCCGGGCGGGCCTGGAGGACCCCTGCCCTTTGGCATGCCGGAGCCCATGGAATGGGGTCTTGGTGGTGAATTGATGTAAACTCCCGTTTTTTACTCTTGTTGTTGTTGTTGTCACCTTTTTGCCTTGTTAACTTTCTGTTTCTGTGTTCCTAAGGAGTGAGATTGGTTTTTATGTTTCTCTCTTGGACATACTCCTTGTTCATTTAAGGTGCTGGTTTCCTTTCGGGTATTTTTGACTCCTACGGCTTTAATCCTTTACGCAAAGGGCTAAAACTTACGAAATAACCTACTTCCGTGCTCTTTAACAATTTAGGACCAGCCCCGTATTCTTAGGCCAAAAGATAAGAAAGTTTTGGTTTTTGGCCTTAAGCTCCCAGTAGGTAGACAAGACATGGGATTGGTTGGTATGGCTGGAAAGAGGACTCGAAAATGAACATTTTTGCTCTTACAATCTTTGAGCTATCTCTAGTGGTTAAGTCAGTATAATCAAAAAACGACTTTTGGGGTCCAAAAATGGCCGTTTTCGAAAAAATCAGTTTTTTTCAAAATTACTACCAAATCGTACGGACAATTTTGGATAGAAAAACAGATAGAAAAATTTTTGCCTATGAAAACCATATATATTCTTGGAGTACGCAACAAAAATAAGCCGATAGACTAGTTTTTATGCCTCCCGGAGCCGGAAAAAATTTTTGGCGGGGGGCCAAAGTCGGCCAAAACGTTAAAATGGCCAAAAAGTATGCTTCAAAGGCGCCGTAATAAGTCAGACTGGGCTATATATGGGGCAATACTGCCTATATGGCTGAATAGGACACATATCAGGGTCGTTCAATTGCTATATGATTTTCCGGTCCTGAGCGTAATTTTTGGGTACTGGCCTGCCAAAGTTGGTGAATTTTGGGTCCAACTTTGAACTTAGTTTTTTCGCTTATTTTGCGACCTGGAAGCCTCAAATCTTGCATACAAAGGTTTTTGCGGACGGAGAATCGATTCCCGCTATCAGTTTTTCTGCCCGACTGACCCAAGTTGCTGGGCTGGTTCCACTTTGCCGTCTGGAGGGTCATGTCGGCAACCGTTTCCTGGAGGTCCATACTAGGCTCTACTTGGCCTCTCAAAACTTTCTCTATATGGGTTTTCTGGTGCGCCCAGCTCATATCCGGTGTCCGTTTTGCCGACCGACTCATCCATCTTGCTGGGCTGGTTCCACTTTGTCGTCTGGAGGGTCATGTCGGCAACCGTTTCCTGGAGGTCCATACTAGGCTCTACTTGGCCTCTCAAAACTTTCTCTATATGGGTTTTCTGGTGCGCCCAGCTCATTTCCGGTGTCCGTTTTGCTGTGCAACGCACCCATTTTGCTGGGCTGGCTCCACTTGACCGTCAGAGGGGTCAGGTCGGTAAGGGGTCAGGTGGTCCAAAATGAAATTTTTCAAAAGTGGTCAAATTTGGTATCAAATGAAAGCCTTAAGTGAGCTGAGCAATCTTTTGTCAAAAAAAGGTAGAATTTGTTGCATGCTCAAAGTGGCTGTAGAGTGCTGTGGTGGGGTGGGGTGGGGACTTAGGCGATTTTCGGTCAAAAATGAAATTTTTAAAAAGTGGTCAAATTTGGTACCAAATGAAAGCCCTAGATAAAATGTGATAGATGCGGTGTACAATATGTTGGAGAGACTAAACGCCCTCTTCACGTTAGATTTGGCCAGCATAGGAGAGCCATATTCAATAACAGTCATTCTAATTGCAAATTTCTTAAGGATCATTTTGCCAATGAAAACTGTGGGAAAATTAAAGTAAAGGTAATTGAAAAAATTAAGGATAACTTATCTGAAACGGAAAAAACTCGATTAAGATTGGAACGTGAAACGTTTTGGATTAAACAGCTTCGCACAAAATTTCCCTATGGTTTAAACGAAAAACTCCATGGGGAACATTTTGATAAACCTGTTTTTTGTAATTTTAATAAACTTGAAAGATTCAGTCGCAAACGCGGACACCGAAATCCTAGAAAACAACGAGACAAAAATGTTAATCCGGAAGAATACTGCGATCAAATTAATAGGAATTTCATGAACGCACCTTTTGAAACTAGGGCAAATCTGTTAAAAAATTTACATATTCTGGATAAGAAATCACTATTCAAATTACTTATACATTCAGAGGAAAATCAATCCTCTAACGCTATGGAAATTATGCACGATTTTTGCAAGTTCAAATTAAACTTGATAGAAACTCAATCAAATAAGCCTAGAAGGAATAATTTTATTAGATTTGAATTTTGCAATAAATTATTCGATAAAATAAATTTTAACAAACTTTTCAAAGAAAAAGAGATATTAAGTCACTGGCCAACAGGGCTGGATATTTCGTTGAGCAGACCATTAACTACGTTTACTTATGGACGTACCCTGTCTCAATTAATTTGTAATTATAAACAAACAGTGTCGGAATTAAATACTAACTCTAATTTGTTGACTAACAGTGCATGTGACTGTGCTAATAGCCGATTCAAAGACGTGTATCATAACCATGTAATAACTGGTGGTTTGGATGTTATTGAAGATGAGAATCTTAGAAATCTTATGAAATTTGGGGCAAAGCATAGAATGCCTAGCCGACTTAATTTTAACGATGTTAGAAATTCTTTTAAAAAAGGATTACACGAATTTAACAATAGATTATGCGCAAAATATAATCTCGCAACGTATGAATTTCAGGCTTGGAAAGTTTTATTAACTAAGATGTTTAATTCTATGTTAAATGTAGATATACCTTTAGTTAACACTAAAAACAGCATTACTCTAAACAGAACTATACTTAAGCGAGTTCAGGATAGATACGTAATTACAACGGTAGATAAATCATCACAGACCTTCGCTATTATATGTAAACATTTCTATGTTACTAAGCTATTGGAAGAAATAGGATTTAACTCTACTAACAACACTTATGAACGTGTATCTAACAATGCTGATTCGATAATTAAGGAGCAGATATCTAAACTTACTGAATTTGGAATTATATGTGGTCGGGGTCTTAAACTTCCTTTTATGCAAATCATTCCTAAATTTCATAAAAATCCAATAAGTTTTAGAACTATAATTGCAGCTAAAACTGCATGTACCAAATCACTTTCTATTAGACTTGGTTACGGATTAAAACTTATTCAAAGTTCGATTAAAACGTACTGTCAAGCTATTTCTAGACATCGACGATATTGCAAACCGTATTGGGTTATAGACAATAACAACGACATAATTAATGATTTAGCTAAATTAAACAAAAGAGGAAAGTGTAAATCAGTTTTAACGTATGACTTCGGGCAATTATATACCAACCTACGCCATGACGACATACTAACCAGCATGCAAAAGGTAGTATCCCTCGGGTTTGGCAAGAAAGGGAGGAAAATGATTTTACATGAAAAATCTGCGTGCTGGGGCAATTATTCTCGAAAAGGAATAATTGTTGATCAAACAAAATTTATGGAAATGTTAGAATGGTTATTAAAAAATTCATATTTTAGCGTAGGAAATTTAATTTATCGACAAATAATTGGAATACCCATGTGGACGAATGCCGCTCCATTTATTGCTAACTTAGTATTATTTAATTATGAATTTACTTATATTATGAGCAAACTTAAGAAAGGTGAATTTGAAACAGTTTCTAAGCTAAAATATATTTATAGATATATTGACGACATAACATCGGTAAATGATGACCAAACATTGGACTCAAACTATGTTAACATGTACCCCAACTCGCTTACTCTAAACAAAGTTAATATAGATCCTAGCAATGCCGACGTTTTAGATATCAATATATCTATAACTAACAATAAATTTGTTACAGCTGTATATGATAAAAGAGATAATTTTGCATTTAACACTCTAATGTTACCAGATGCTAGGAGTAACATTAGCAGATGTTGTCTGTATAACGTAATTAATGGTGAAATTAATAGATATGGCAGAATATGTAACGTTTTGGAAAATTTTGTCGTGAAAACAAGAAAACTGGTAACTTTAGCAATCAGTAAATTGTATGATGGAGATCTTGTAAAACATGCTATTATGAGAACTATTAAAAAACAAAAATTTGATGTTAAATATATGTGCTCCGTGTCGGATATTTGTAATAAAGTGTATGTTTAGCACAACTACTAAAAAACGCACGGATGAATGGGACCGCAGGGCAGAAACGACGTTCATAATATTCTAGAATTTTTCCAAAACTTTAAAAGCTGCAACTGTTACATCGGTACGCCACTGATGAAGCCCACCGAGTATCAGTATCAGTCTGGCAGAGCGGTCAGCACATGTGCCACCTAATAACGTGTGAATGTCCATGTCATAATATGGTTCACTTATAAGTTTGTATGACCTTTTGTTTTTTTTGTTTTATACACGGGTAGGGATGGGTTTGACCTTTGACTTGTTATGGTTTTACTTTTATTTTATATTTTAATTTTTTCATTCAGGTTTTCGTTGGTTGATTTCTTTACGGAGGTCTTTATGCTTTTGGTGAAATATCGTTGGGTAAGGTTTATCGTTATGGCCTTGGTTAATACGGGGGATGAACTGGCTGCGAATGTACCTCCTGCCGTTCCTCCCTCGCCTTGTATACCGTCTTCTGGAACTTTCAAAAGGAATACTAGTATGTGGGATATTTTCTTTTCTGTTCTTTTCTTTCTTCTCTAAGTGAGGTGAGCAACTTTTGTCATAGAATTGCATGCTCAAAGTGCCTGTAGAGTGCTGTGGTGGGGTGGGGTGGGGACTTAGGCGATTTTCGGTCAAAAATGAAATTTTTCAAAAGTGGTCAAATTTGGTACCAAATGAAAGCCCTAAGTGAGCTGAGCAACTTTTGTCATAGAATTGCATGCTCAAAGTGGCTGTAGAGTGCTGAGATGGGGTGGGGTGGGGACTTATATATGCGATTTTCGGTCAAAAATAAAATTTTTCAAAAGTGGTCAAATTTGGTACCAATTGAAAGCCCTAAGTGAGCTGAGCAACTTTTGTCATAGAACTGCATACCCAAAGTGGCTGTAGAGTGCTCTGGTGGGGTGGGGTGGGGACGTAGGCGATTTTGGGTCAAATATGAAATTTTTTAAAAAGTGGTCAAATTTGGTATCAAATGAAAGCCCTAAGTGAGGTGAGCAACTTTTGTCATAGAATTGCGTACTCAAAGTGCCTGTAGGGTGCTGCGGTGGGGGGGGGGTGGGGGACTTAGGCGATTTTCGGTCAAAAATGAAATTTTTAAAAAGTGGTCAAATTTGGTACCAAATGAAAGCCCTAAGTGAGGTGAGCAACTTTTGTCATAGAATTGCATGCTCAAAGTGCCTGTAGAGTGCTGCGGTGGGGTGGGGTGGGGACTTGGCGATTTTCGGTCAAAAATAAAATTTTTCAAAAGTGGTCAAATTTGGTACCAAGTGAAAGCCCAAAGTGAGCTGAGCAACTTTTGTCATAGAATTGCATGCTCAAAGTGGCTGTAGAGTGCTGTGGTGGGGTGGGGTGGGGACTTAGGCGATTTTCGGTCAAAAATGAAATTTTTAAAAAGTGGTCAAATTTGGTACCAAATGAAAGCCCTAAGTGAGGTGAGCAACTTTTGTCATAGAATTGCATGCTCAAAGTGCCTGTAGAGTGCTGCGGTGGGGTGGGGTGGGGACTTAGGCGATTTTCGGTCAAAAATGAAATTTTTCAAAAGTGGTCAAAATAGTATCTGCTTGCGCATGGTGTTCGGAAATATGTTGGTTCTTTTTTGCGCATACATATGTAAAAGAATGGAAAACAAGAACCAAAAATGCTCCTTCGTCGCATGTAAAATACATATGAGTACTCTCAGGCAGGTTGTACAAACACGGAAACTAGCCTGTAAAATGCATATGAGTGGCGTTGAGGTTGTAAATTAAGGAAAACAAGTTGCAACGGCTTAACATATGAGCCTGTCCTACAACGAGGCTCATATTGGCGTCACAGTAGCCTTCTTGAAGATCATCAGGTCATCATATTAAAGAAAAAACGAATGAATAGACATAACATGTTAACATTGTGGCTTGAAAGAAATGGACAGAACGAAGTGAACTGCGACACCTCAAGTTTAACTGTACATGCAAGCTGATGTTTCCCGAAACACCGTGGCACCTACTATTTCCGGAAGCACTATAGTACACCTACTGTATTCTCGGAACACTATGACACACTACTCTCACATACGTAATGCTTTCCCCACATGGCTCTGAGTCAGAGCGCAGAGTGGCATGCCGTATAATGCGTATGCACAGTGTCTCAGCGACAAGGTGTGTGAAGGACAATTTTGTAATGAAAAGCTTTACGTGCTATTTATATGAAGGTCAAATATCGACAAATTATATTATGACATACGTACGCCAATATGAGCCTCGTTGTAGGACAGGCTCATATGTTAAGCCGTTGCAACTTGTTTTCCTTAATTACCTCAACGCCACTCATATGCATTTTACAGGCTAGTTTCCGTGTTTGTACAATCTGCCTGAGAGTACTCATATGTATTTTACATGCGACGAAGAAGCATTTTTGGTTCTTGTTAGGGTCAAAAAATGGCCATTTTCGAGGAAATCAGTTTTTTCAAAATTACTGCCACATGTTAAGGACAAAATTGACTTAGTTATACTCAATCGATACATCGTCCAAATGCACATTTTATGAATGCCTATTGACCGGACGTTATTGCTTTCAGCTAGAGATTTGGCCGAAAAACCATTTTGCCAAAACTGCGATTATTTTGTTTCGAACAACGATTTCTCAAAAACTACTCGACGGATTCCGGAGATTTTCGGCAGAATCGAAGTTCGCACTTGGAGGGACGTTTTTCTTGGTTTGGGCTAAAACATATTGAGTAGCAAGAAAACTCAATGCGAAGTTGCGAAATTTCGTGTCACTGTGCATTTGGCCGATTTTCTGGACCGTTAAGACCTGCTGAGCCAAATCCAAAAAACGTCCTTCGGCCCATATGTCCTTCATATCGTGGCACAAGAAGAACTTTTGGCCGATTCTTCAGTTTTGAGAAATCGATGTTCAAAAAGTTTTGGTCTATATTCATCCTGTTAGATGTCAGCTTGTCAAAAAATTTCTGCTATTTTTTTGCTAATTTTGCCAGTTCTGTAAGCTCATGTGAATGCACAAATAATAAGCTTTAAAATGATGTATAAAGCTCTTTGCAACTCCCAAAATTGCGAAAGTTATAGCGTTTCAAAAAACACCACAAAAGCACTACACAGTATCCTTTTGTGCAGTGCTTTTGTGGTGGTTTTTGAAACGCTATAACTTTCGCAATTTTGGGAGTCGCAAAGAGCTTTATACATCGTTTTAAAGCTTATTATCTGCACATTCACATGAGCTTACAGAACTTGCAAAATTAGCAAAAAATAGCAGAAATTTTCTGACAAGCTGACATCTAACAGGATGAATATAGACCAAAAGTTTTTGAACATCGATTTCTCAAAACTGAAAAATCGGCCAAAAGTTCTTTTTGTGCCACGATATGAAGGACATATGGGCCGAGGGACGCTTTTTTGGATTTGGCTCAGCCGGTCTTAACGGTCGAGAAAATTGGCCAAATGCACAATAACAAGAAATTTCGCAACTTCTCATTGAGTTTTCTTGCTACTCAATACGTTTTGGCCCAAACCAAGAAAAACGTCCTTCCGCAGAAGTGCGAATTTCGATTCTGCCGAAAATCTCCGGAATCCGTCGAGTAGTTTTTGAGAAATCGATGGATGTTCGAAACACAATAATCGCAGTTTTGCCAAAATGGTTTTTCGGCCAAATCTCTATCGGAAAGCAATAAAGTCCGGCTAATAGGCATTCATAAAATGTGCATTTGGACGATATATCGATTGAGTATAACTAACCCAATTTTGTCCTTAGCATGTGGCAGTAATTTTGAAAAAAACTGATTTCATTGAAAATGGCCATTTTTTGACCCTAAAAACAGTTTTTTGCTTATACTGACTTAACCACTGGAGATAGCTCAAAGGTTGTAAGAGCAAAAATGTTCTTTTTCGAGTCCTCTTTCCAGCCATACCAACCATTCCCGTGTCTTGTTTACCTACTGGGAGCTTAAGGCCAAAAACCAAAACTTTCTTATCTTTAGGCCTAAGAATACGGGACTGGTCCTAAAATGTTAAAGAGCACGGAAATAGGTTACTTCGTAAGTTTTAACCCTTTGTGTAAAGGATTAAAGCCGTAGGAGTCAAAAGTACCCGAAAGGAAACCAGCACCTTAAGCACTTTTCTTTTTCCGATGTGAACGGTTATGATTTGTTGGTGGCTTAATTTTAATGATTTGTGATATATATGATTTGTTTTGTAGCTGCTGGTATTCTGTACATTGTATCATATATATACACCTACATGTTGAGTTTTTTGCATTTAATTTCTGTGATTTTGTATGGAGATATAATATATATGTATGTAGATAACTATGCAGTAACACGTGATCGGATTCTGGAGGGGCTTACCTGAAAATTGGGAAAAATTACAATGTTTTGACTGTACCAAACATAAAATAAGGATATTTAGCGATTTTTAAAAGTTTTAAAGACATGGCAAGAATTCGCTAACAGTGTATATACAATTTTTCCAGAATTCGCTCAGAGAATTCTACCCTTTTTACTTTCTGAAAGAGAAGATCTACCGTTTTTTCTTCTCGCTGACAGGATCTACCCTTTTTTATCGGTGTGGACTGTGGGGGTCCCCCCAATCCCTAAGTTATCCTATGGATGATGGTGTATAATATATTATAATGTTTGTACATATATAGTCGATCTACAAGAGTTTGTTTAATGTTGCACTGTGTGCATTTATTAGTTTTATGTTGAAAACAGATATATTTTATTTTCTAATATATTATGCATTTTTATAAATGAAACTGCAGCTACTTGTATATATTTTCAATGTTGTTCTTGTGTTTATCAATTTTAGTTAGCCTTGGTTTGTCATTGATTTCGATTTCATGTGAATCTCTTTTAGTATGCATGGTATACGTGCCTCATGTGTTTGAAATTTATAGTAGATTGTCAAATATCAGTAATTAGTCGCTGACAGTATGTCTCATACTAATGGATTTGCTCCGGATCGTTTTACGGCAAATTTCTGTGGGCACCTGGTGGGATTCGATCCAGTGGTCTTCTGCTTAATGCGCGGAAGCCTTAAGCAACTACGCCATATGTCTTTCAGTGAAATCGGCTTAAACGGAATTAGAAACCGGGGTGTAAATGTTTCAGCGCACAAGTGCCTTGAACACTGCAAGTGGAACGATATTTCGCCTAAAAATCACAAAAGCAGAACCTGACTAGCATGAAAATAAAGTAGTAGATAGAATAGAACCAAGAGTGCATAATTGCACTATTATTAAGAAGAAGAGTAAGCCACTAGAGGGCTTCTCTTCACTGCATTGCGTAACGGTGCTCCGACCACAATACGCGAATGTTCCCCCGTTTGGGGGGGGGCGGTCGACCAAATCGACATCGCATACCCCTCTCCGTTTGGTGGGGGGTAGCCAAAAAGATGTCCCCGTTTGGTGGGGGGGGGTGGAGCAGAGGATTACGGTAGTTTTTGTTCTATTCGAAAATGGGTCCCCGTTGGGGGGGGTCGCTCAAGCAGGCTAAGTTTTGCTCATTCTGATTGGCTGTTGGTGACCCCCCCAAACGGGGACCACTTTTTGTGACCCCCCCCCCAACGGGGACCCCTTTTGCATACCCCCCCACCAAACGGGGACCTCTTGTGTCGACCCCCCCCCCAAACGGGGACCCTTTTTCAAAAGCCAGGATCAGCCTGCCTACCCCCCCACCAAACGGGGAGGGGGTTTCTGCAATCTGATTGGCTGTTGCCTACCCCCCCCCCCCAAACGGGGAGGGGGTATGATTTGGCGACCCCCCCCCAAACGGGGGAACATCCGCGTATTGTGGTCGGAGCACCGTTACGCAATGCCAAGAAGAGGAGCCCTCTAGTGGCTTACTCTTCTTCTAATATATAGAAGAAAATCATGGACTCTTGATAGAACGTATGTATATACAAGGATGCGATGGCGTACAAAGGAATTCAAAAGTTAAACAGGTAGAAGCATAATGCGGAATAGAGAAATCATAAATAACAATAGCATAAATAATAGCATAAATTAATGAAATCTTTGCAATATGTATATATATATAATGTTATATATATGTGCTATATGAATTATAACTTGAATGAGTATTAGTAAGTACAAATCGAAAACGTAATTAGCTGGCGCAGTCCTGAAGTTTAAGTTGGAACCCTTAATTTTGCTCCGATGGCGCGAAATGTTTTTTAGAAAGGCTACTATTTTCTTAGAATTTAATTTGACTGTATTTTGTCGAAACATTTAGGCCTAATAGAATCCAGAATTCTTTAGGCCATCGACTCTTAGGTTTAGGCCATGACCTAAATAACAACTGCTTTTAGTTCTCAGATGCTTTGCTATTTTTGCTTGCTAAGGAGTTAGGTTTCTTCTGAAATTTGCAAAATATGAGTTGTTCTGTTGGACTGTCATTCATCATGTGTATGTGGGTTTAAAACTGTGATGCTTTTGTAACGTTTTTGATATTTGTACATTTATTTTTTTAATTTTCTATTTGTAATATGTTTGTAAAGGCTTTAATTACTTTTAATATGTGGTGCTAAAGGGCTTATTTGAATATTTGGAGCTTGGCATTTTTCGAGATTTTGGTGACAGGTTCAGGGCGCGTTGCTAAAGATTCTCCTAAGCCGAGGAGCGCTCTCAGATCCGACTTAGTTGGTCTCCTAGAAGTCTCCTAGTTGGTATCCTAGAAGAGTACTTAGTAAAATCTTTTGCAACGCGGCTCAGGATTTCAACACGAAAAATGTCATGGGTGCCTGGATTTAGGCTAGAATGGCATTTTTATGTAAGAACTCTTCGGCGACGATAGAAAGAAAATTTTAAAGGTTGGCGTATTTTTGCGAAACTTTCTGCTCCCAAAACAGGGGATGGAGATGGAAGCAGAATTCCCGGGAGGGGCCGAGGTCGGGATTCGGGGGTGGTTTTCCACTGTTAATGAAAAATCCAAGGGTCATGTGTGCTGTTAAAGAAAACGCTCCAGGCATAGTTTTGAAGCTTATTGTGAGTTTTCTGGTCACTGTGTGAAATTAACAAAATAACAAAATGTGTACTTTTCTGGCAGACTGACAGTACAGCTCTGAAAATCTTCATTTTTCGCTAAGTGTACCCGTGGAGCGAAATTCGAGAAAGGTACCGATTTTCGTCAAATTAGACAATTTTCGCGAATATTTCCAACAGGACTGAACAAAAGACTGAACAAAACAAGACTGTTGAAGCTTTGGCTCAGCTAGCTTCTCGCAAATTTCGTGTATTTTCCTGAAATATCTGCGCGAAACTTGCGAAATTTGACGGAAATTGGGGACTGGAAGTGAGATTGAGAATATGGTGAAAAATGAGCTTTTTAGGTTTGTATATACTGTAATAGACCGGCAATCTTTAAATATATATTCATAGCTCAAAACTGGCGAATATGCCAAATTTTTATGTTTTATATAATGAGTACAAAACGGGCGGGGAGGGTAGCCCTCGCCCACGTAGGGAGGGGTAGAATCTGAAGTTTTCAAAAATCGTAAAAAGTGAGTAAGCGTAGCGTATTTGCTCGAAAGTTAAAAAGTGCTCGAAAATTCACTTTGAGCACCAAAATATATAGACGATTTTTGGCCCAAAAAAGGTTTTTTGAAATCTGTCAATTTCTGGTCACCTTGAAATAGGTGGAGGGAAGCCCAAAAAAGTAGTGATGAGGCGACTACCGGGAAAGGACCTAGTGATGGCCTACCACTAGGTAGTGGTGCCCCTAGGCATAACTGCCCAAAACCTGCTTGAATCCAAATGCATTGGTGATTGAAGGTGTTTGGCTTTATTTGTCAGGAATTTGTTGCTTGGACCCTATTTCTTTAGAATTTAAAATACGTAGTCGGATTAAATGGATTGTAAATTAAGTGTGTTTCAAAGATTAAAGCATTTTGGCTTAAAATTATTTCGTTGATTTTTAAATTTGAAATGTATTTAAACACACAATTTTGATCCTTGGTACATTAAAGAAAGGGTCAAATTTAATCCGGTTAACCTTGGAGGAAATAAGGCCGTGGTTTGGTCAAGTTTGTTAAATATTCAAAGCATTACTTTCTGCTTATGTCTGGATTTTGTTTTCGACCCTTTGTAAGCAGTTTTCAGGTCTTTTGCTTGTTTTGCGAATTTTTGAACTGTTTTTCGTGTTAAATCATAAGATGTTTTTCTTTGGTATGATGTTGACATCTAGTCCGCTATTTATTACGTGAGGGAATTTTTCGGTAGTAAAGCATGGAGTTTTGTATATCATATTTGTTTAGGGATCTCTTGAGATTTATGACCTCATGGTGTGAACATGGCATACTTTTAACTAGTTACTGATTGCTATGATAAATGTTAGTAGTTAATATTTATATCATTCCAATGCTATAAGCGTGCTCTATTCATCGGTATAAGTAATTTGTTTATCATTATAAAATTTGACGCTTTCAAATCTTCAGCACCTTTTTCCGATTAACTTGTAAACGGAAAAATATAAAAACAAAAAATTTATACCGTTGAATAGAGCCCGTTTAGACAAGACCTTTCACAAGATGTAAATTGTCAGCTTATTTATCATAGCGATCAGTGACTAACTTTACTTTAAAGTACACCAGGTTTACCTGGTCATAAAGTTCAAGAGATCCTTGTTTAGGTATAAAGACATAGATAGGTCGAATGAATAAGGATATTGGCTAGATGTTTACCTGAAAATTAGGATTTGTGCTGTCATGTTTTGAAAAACTGGCAATGAAGCTAAGTGCCGCGGTGTCAGTGTGTATATATAATGTCAGGATGTATATATAATTTTATATACTTTAGTATTGGGTGACATCTAACTCTTAACGGTAGACAACTAAAAAAACAGGTTTAGTCCCTTTATAACCAGGATCTTGATGCTAACTGAAGTTTACATTTATCTGTCTCTTAATTCTCGTTCATTTGCTTTGGTTTGAGTTTTGAAATTGTTTACTAAAAATCATGTCGGCTTAATCCTATAAACTAGCACTCGCCTACACATGTTTTATCAAATGTATTTTATCAACGCAATTGTCACATTGATAACTTGAACACAAATTGATGGAGCAAATTTGAGCTGACTTAAGGTTTATTTTGACTGACAGTTTAGGCAAACAAGTCCCTCTGCTTCAAAAAAGTGGCGAACCGAGAGTTCCTTGTTCCAACCTCGGTCAGTCGGTCGGAGTCCCATTAGTCTTATTAACCTAAGTGAGTACGTAATAAGAGTATCCCACTTGGCATGCTCTCTGTACAGTTGACTCCTTCCGCAAATCAGTACCTGATCGAAACGGGGGACGCTCACTCTATGTTTGCGTGCTTAAGGGGGGGGGGGGGCTACTAAAATCGACTTCCCGGACTTTGACCGATTGGCCTACTTTGTGGCGAAGATATAGAGCATGGGTGTGACCAAAAAAATATCGGATACTGAAATAAATCTTAGCTGCCTTCCAGCAATGTGCTGCCGTCGCGTTTATGTCCCCGACCCTCCTTTTTTCACAACTACCAACATAATTAATTAAAAATTTCTACTGAGTGCAAGAACCTAGCTTCAATGTTGCCATTTACCAATATGATTTGGCACATATGTCCCTACCTGCAGAAAAATACAAGATGCCTATCTTATCTGCATCTAAGGCAATTACTCTTCAAAGTTGAAGTTTCGGCAAAAATTTAGAAATTTTTGGCTAACGATAGGAAAATTTTATTACGGGTGCGAGCTAGGCTGTAATTTGGCATAAAAGGAGGCCCTATAGGAGTACTCATTTGTGCCAAATGGCAAGAAATTCTGCCGCGTGAAAAAATTTTATGTCAACTTAAATCTTCAACAATTTCCAAAAACTCCTTTTTTGGGCAATGGATCCCCAGAAATCACAAAAAATCAAATTTTTTGAGATATTGGACTCAGCGAAGTCGAAAACACCCCCACAAAAGATTTCAGCTCGATTAGCGAAGGTTTGCGACTTCTATGGCTGCAGAAAGCCTCTACACAGGATCCGACAGACTGAAAATGGCGGTTTCGGCAAGTTTTGAAGATTAAAGTTGACATAAAAATGTTTTCACGCTGCAAAATTTCTTGCCATTTAGCACAAATGAGTAGTCTTATAGGGCCTCCTTTTATGCCAAATTACAGCCTAGCTCGCACCAGTAATAAAATTTTCCTTTCGTTAGCCAAAAATTTTTAAATTTTTGCCGAAACTTCAACTTTGAAGAGTAATTCCCTTGGATGCAGATAAGATAGGCATCTAGTATTTTTCTGCAGGCAGGGACATATGTGCCAAATCATATTGGTAAATGGCAACATTGAAGCTAGGTTCTTGCAGTTAGGGTTGCGCCGGGGCCGTGTAACGGGGCCGGGGCCCGGCCGGGCCGGGGCCGGGCCGGCCCCGTTTCGGCCCGGCCCCGCAAAATTTTTTAACGGCCCGGCCCCGGCCCGGCCCCGTTGACTTTGGGGCCCGGGCCCGTTACACGGCCCCGGCGGCCCCGTGGGCCCCGACGGCCCCGTAAGCCCCGGCGGCCCCGTGGGCCCCGTCGGGCCGTTAGGACGTATATAACACACTTTATTATATATTTTCTGCTGTGCATATGGCTATTTCTTGGCGTATGTATGTAGTAGTGATAGTTCAGGCAGCCTTTTTATTTCAGTTTCAGGCGGTTGATCGTCGGAATTTCAGGTTCAGATTCAGTTTCAGTTTCAGGACTAATTTTATCTGATTTTCAGTTTCCGTTCCAGGTCTCATTTTATTTGATTTTCAGTTTCAGACGGTTGCTCATAGGAACTTCAAATTCAGATTCAGTTTCAGGTCTCATCCAAATAAATTTCAGTTTCAGTTTTAGGTGCTGAAACTGAGATACGTACTGACTGAAAATATTTTCAGTTCCAGTTTCAGGTGCTGAAACATCACTAGTAGCACAGCACACAATTCTCTGGAACGTGACGTTGTGCCAGCCACAGATGGACGCTGGACGAAATTTTTCGGCCCGCCCTTCCGGCCCCGAACTAAATTTGCTTGTTCCGTCCCGCGGGATCTCGTAGTCCCGCAAATTTGATAAATCCTATCCCGCAAAATCCCGCATCATTTTGTAATTATCTAATTAATTAAAATTAATAATAATTCAGTAATTCCTGTAAACTTTCGAAATATAAAAACTTTGTGTTTTACAATGCTTCACGTTCCCTATTTTCTGCTAGTTATTTTGAATGTATAATTAGATATTTAAATAAATTACTATTATTGCTAAATAAATTAATTTAAATAAAATATAATAATATATACTATATTAAATTTAGACTTAGAGATATTCCAGTTTTTTTGATCGAACCAGAAGCTTTTTGTTTTCATTTCAGCAAGGTTTGCTTAGAAAAGTTGATAGGTAGGAAAGTTAAAGTTCGTCTCTGATCTATTTAGAAATCTAATCTCAATTCCGTTTGTTGATATTTCGTTAGTTTCACTAGTCCAATAGGAGTTAATGTCGCAAGATAATGTTGTATTGTAAAGAAATCAAAGCGTATACTGCAAACTTATTTTGAACTATTGACAAATTAAAATTAGAAAACCCATTTTAGATTATTATTTTGCGCGAAACGATCGCGAAACGATTGACTTGTCGCTAGGTTATTTCTTTTGATATCGAACTGAAATTATTTTTAAATATATACCTAAGTAAAGGTTTCTGATTTCTGAGCAGGCGCTTGTCTTCCCTTCCCTTAGCATACAAAATAACAATGTAGCACAATTACAGTATTTGGTTCAGCAATACAACCTACGTTCTTCCTACTTCATTCCAAATTAATGGAAAAGCCAAACATTTATTGTAATTTCATGATTCGCCCGTCAAACGCTAACTACTTAATTCCCTAATGCACCTATGTGTAGCTCCTAAGCAACACTGGTGCTCAAAACTCCGCAACCGCTTAGATTGCTGACAGGCAAAGACTGCGTGTAGGCTGTCAGTTCTGCTGCTTAAATATTGTATAAACCTAATTTACATAATTTGAGCACAAAGATCTTGCCTAAGCTGTGCTGAACTGCTGAAGATAGGACTTCTGAATAGAGAAATGACTCACAATGTACTAAACATAGGATCCGAATGAAGCATAAACACTTCCAGTATGAGGTATATTGCCAATACTCTTGCAAAGGGGTACGCAAAAGGCTGTTCAATGGAGTCTGGGGACGCTGGGGCCGTCGGGGCCGCCGGGGCCGTGTAACAGGGCCGGGGCCGGGGCCCGGGCCGTGTCACGGGGCCGGGGCTTGGGGCCGGGCCCGGGCCGGCCCCGGCCCCGGCCCGGCCCCGCACTTTGGGAAGGCCCCGGCCCGGCCCCAGCCCCGTAATTTCGCTAACGGCGCAACCCTACTTGCAGTCAGTAGTGTTTGAGGCCGGCCGGCGGCCGGCCGCCGGCCGACGACTTTTGCTCGCCGGCCGGCCGCCGGCTACCGGTCGGCCGGGCGGCCGGTTAGGCCGACCGGCCGGCCGGCCGGCCGCCGGCTGGGATACAAATCTCCAATCAGAAATTTACAAAATAGAGAAACTAACCGTAAAATGAACTCCAAATCTAGTTTATCTAGCTAATTTTCTATGCTATGCTGTGCTATTTATCTAAGATAACGTTCGAAAATAAATATCTTACAAGTTATACTACTGCACTGCAAATTGCTTTAGGCCGGCAGCCGGCCGGCTACCGGCTGGCCTACGGGCTCACCGGCCGCCGGCGGTGAAACCCCGGCCGGCCTCAAACACTAGCAGTCAGTAGAAATTTTTAATTAATTATGTTGGTAGTTGTGAAAAAAGGAGGATCGGAGACATAAACGCGACGGCAGCACATTGCTGAAAGGCAGCTAAGATTTATTTCAGTATCCGATATTTTTTTGACCACACCTAGTGCTGGGACCGGTTCCAAAAGAACCGGTAGAACCGGGACCGGAACCGGTGGCTTTTGGAACCGGCCGGTTCTAGTGTTAGTTTTGGCTGTTTGAAACTTCAATCAAGGTTTATTTTGTAAAATTTTAAAATTTTCTTATGAATTTGAATTTAGCATTTGGAATTTAATTTTATTTTGGTACTTCTATTTAGATATGAAATTTTGTTTTTAAAGACGTGTAAATGAAGTTCAAACTTCAACGGAAGTAAACCAGTATACTGAAGGCGCAACTCCAGATTAAGGGTTAAGCTGAGCAACAGTATCCCTAAGGTACCGTTCTTATTTAATTAATAGCAATTGGCTAGCGCTACCCGGTAGCATCCACTGAGGAACATATGCTTACAATAAAATTTAAGGCATTTAAACTTTGCGTATAGCATAACAAAAAAGTATAACAAAAACGGCACGTATAGCATATTGTGTGCTGAAAAATTAAGTTTGTTTGCTAACTGAAAGCAAGAAATGCAAGTACAGATCTCGATCAATGTACAGCATATACATGCTGTAGGATCACAACATAGCAACAAAACATAACTTATGATTGCGTTTCTGGATATAACCAAATAGAACAAGTTTAATCAAGTTTAATCATGCGCTGAAAGTAGTAGTCGTGGAGAAAGGCACCCAGCCAAAATTAGCGAATTTTTTGAAATCACCAATATGAATTCTGTTTTTTCCGAACACTTTACGGAAAGTGTTAGAGTTTTAGTGAATATATCAACAAGAGATACCCGCAACTACCCGCGCGGGTAGCTTGCGGGTAGCAATATTTCTATTACCCGCGGGTACCCGCGGGTACCCGCGGGTACCCGTGGGTACCCGCTACCCACTTCCAACTCTGCGCTACCGAAAAAGAATGCCTTTGATGGTCTATTAAAAATTTTCATATTTCATAGTCATATTTCAGTACTTTTTGCTTATATATAGATTTAGGATTTGATAGGGAATAGCGCTCTTTTATTACAAATTTATTTATTTCAGCTACAAAATCAAAAAAAAACAAGTTCTATGTAAAATAGAAACTTAGTAGCTTGATTTTATTTATTGTAACATACAATATTTGGTTTTAAAGGTATGAAGTTAGTTGTACCTGTGTGATGCATATGTGCTCGAAAAGTTTCAATTCTCGTTCAACGATTTTCCCCAATGTTTTCTGCTATAGTTTTCGATCTCAAAAATCTTCGACCCCGGGAAGAGATTAGCTGCTTTTTCAATGATTAAGCTTTGTAATGTTGTAACTGTAGCTGTTGAATCGATAAGCAAATTTTATTGGACTGCTTGAAATTGGCCGAGGAAAGTTCTGTGCGAGGTTCGCTTTCTGAAGGGCAGTAGCTAAATGTTTATCTGGATTGAGAATACTTAGTAGGTATTTTGGTAAGCTCTGGTAGCTAAAATTCTCCCAACATATTGGTAAAAATGAAACAGACCATATCTTTGTCACAGTAAATATTTGTATATAAATAACATAGTAAAAAGTAAGCAAAAACACTGTTTAAAAACACGTTCATAGCTTTGTGCCGTTAAATATATTAAGTTTTTATAGCAATTGTCAAAAAAATAAAAAATCGTGTGATTTTAGCTTTTTTATCAAAAATACCAATTGGAACCGTAAACGGTAGCTAGAACCGGAACCGGAACCGGTAGTAAAGAACCGGAACCGGTTTCAAAAATCGGAACCGGTCCCAGCACTAAACCCATGCTCTATATCCTCGCCAAAACGTAGGCCAATCGGACAAAGTCGGGGCAAACCTTTAGTAGCCCCTCCCCCCTTAAGGGGAAGGGATGCATTTTTTGCCGATTTTCGACCATCTTCGATTTTGCTCATTTTCACATATTTTGTTGTCCGATTCGTATATTTTAATGAGTTTTTGAAATTCAAGTCGGATCTCGCAGGTTAGCGAGTAATATCACCTCAAAGTTGATGTCAGCAAGTGTTAAACATAGGAAAGTGGAAAAGTGGTGATTTTTGCGTGCGCCAGAGAAATCTCGCAAACGACAAAACGGAGCACTTCCATGCCCATCTTATATTATAAATGCGACCTCGAGGATGAATTGTAGGAATCAGAATTTTAAGTTAGGCCTTCTACCTAATTAATTTTTAAAGTTTGAGAACAGCCAAATTTGACTGTTTTGCAACGTTGAAATTGGGGGTCAGCGAGTTTGATGAAATATTCTGAAAGCTGTAAGGCCTAATTAAAAATTTTACTTCCTACAAATCACAGCTTATGACAAGACATTTCGAACTATACCAGTTGATCCTGGTTAGCTCTGTGCGATGTCGAGATTTCTCTTGCGCAGAACTCTGAATTTTTAGCAAAATTTCGGAAATTCGTGTTTTTTGGCAAATAACGTACGGTTATGGCAGCCTGGACCTATAAAATGTTAAACAATCTATTTGCGCACCATTATTCATGACTTTAGGCCAAGCTTGGATACAAATTGTGCAGTTTAGTATGCCCAGTTGGTCGCTGGGGTCAAATATATATGAGGGTCTGACAGTCCGAATCTCAAAAATAGCGATTTTTCAAATTTTTCGAAATACGTTGAATTTTATATCAATCGAAAGCTCTCATTGTCGGGAACATTTATTCTTCTTGGACCATAGCCCGCAAATGCGCCAAATTTAAGTTATCGGCTGTTAAATGATTGTCGTGGTCAAGGCTTTGCAGCGCCGGTGCTACTCCCTAAAATCATTAAATAAAACTATAAAGTAGACTTTTACCATTGAAACTAACCCTAAATCCTTTACTTACATCAGTTATCAAACATATAACCGAGCTAAAGCTCCATTCTCAAGGATGTTCAGGTGTAAAGTGTCTTTATTTGCTACGGCACCGTCGTTTTCACCCATTTTCAAATTGCATGCAATTAATAGCCGGCTATACTCGCTAAGTACTGAACGATGTACTCTAAATGGAAACTCGATGTGCAGGATATGTTTGACAGTATTATGTGTGAAAATGAGCAAAATTCGTGAACATAATATTTTTCATTGTAAAGTTCGAAAACACAAGGAGTGTGTTCTTTTACTTGTGTAAACTGTGAGCTTAATAAGCTGACAATCATGGCGCCCGAATTTTTTTGAAGTGATGGGTTTTATCTGCGATGGCGGGTCAGCCGGTAGCGAGCAGACAATAGCGTTTACTCTGACAACAAATAGCGTGCCTACTGGCTAGAGTTGTGCCCGGGTCTTGAAGCAGGCTACGGGCCGGGCCTGCACGAGGCCGGCCCGGGCCAGGTTGTTGGAGCGCCAAGCCAGTCCCGGTCACATTTTTATTGTGCATAGTCCAAAATGTTTCCAAAATACTTCACTAGAAACACAAATTTATGCTCGCAGGAGTTGTCTAAGTTGTAATAAATAGCAGTAACTATTGTTTGACACTGTGTGTTTATACCGGGTCTTGAATCGGGCGGCCGGGCCCGGCCCGGTTGTGTCAGCAGGCCCCGGCCCGGCCCAGGAAATTTCTTAACGGCATTACTCTACTACTGGCAGGCTATTAATTAGTATGCAATTAAGATAAAAATGTGAATTTTGGTTAGCTTTAATTCCTAACGTTTAGACTGGCGTATATAACTAATCTTTTTCCTTCCAGACCTCACAGCACGATCTCTATTCGCTCCCATTGCAGGTGTTGGAAACATTGCGTCTGTGACAGTTGTTTATTAGTAGATTTAATTCACTTGCTTGCCTTAGCTCCAACTCTTTTCACTTCCCGCCTCATTCAAAAGAAAAGTTCTATCTTGCTGCAGACGGAGACGCCAGTCTGAGGATCACGGAATTGGATGAGTATATATATATATATATATATATATATATATATATATATATATATATATATATATATATATATATATATATATATATATATATATATATATTGCTATGTCCGGGTTGGCTAGAGTAAGACGTAGGCATGGCCATGGGTTCAAAAATTTGGAACACTTTCAGGTATCCGAGAACTTCTTAACCTAGTTTTCGGGGTTGACTTCAAACTTCAAACCGACTACCTGTGCCTAGTAAGGTGTGGGTCAATTCGGGCTTGAGAACTTTGATATTTGCATTTACAAATTCTAAGCATTTCTCAGTTTTACCGGAACTTAGTTACCGTTCAACAGCTTCCCGCTCCAGGGGCGACAGTACTAGCACAGCACTAGGACAAAAACCAGATATACATCAAGGAGGGCCATGGTTTGAAAGCTGACGCTGCTACATGTTTACCCAAAAGGTGGTGCAAAAAGCTTGGTTTGAGTTTGACCTGTGCGGTCACCTATATTTTTTCTAATAATCCGAAAGTCAATATCATAGCAGTCATAATAGCTGCACTGCAAACTGCTCCAGGCCGATAGCCGAACCTGCGGCCCTATCAGCCGCCCTCATGCACTAGTTGTAGAACACGAATCCGAAGTCCGTTTCACGAATTAACATTTCGTTAATTCAGTATATATTCAATAAGCTTAAGATGTAGCTTAGTCCTTGCAGTTTAACCCTGTTGGCGAAAAGGTCCCTTAATCTTCAGCTTTCCAGCTTCACTATCTAAGCTTGTACTATAAAGTCTAGACAATAGGCGGGTCCGTGTGGGAGTAATTTATTAACCAGACAACTCTTTTACCTTTTTTTCCTGGCCGATTTTCTCACCTGATCTTGCTTGATTAATTTTTATTATCCTTCCAACTGTACTAGGTCCAAGGTTTATGTATCAATTGCGTGCCGTATATCTCATTTTTAGCCCATTCTTGCGTAAGCAATAGTTTTTTTACGACAGCAAATAAAACTTCCTGAAGCCTTGTCATACACCCCCCTCTCTCTTAAAATATGAGCTTTATGACTTTTGAACTTATTAGTCATTTAATTTATTGGAATAATTTCAAGTGTTTTTCCAGCGTTTACAACTTTGTGTTTTTTCATTTTTGTTGCTAACGGGCTTCTTATATTTCGGCTACTGATATCCTTATAAATAGAGCAAACGGTTTAATTAGCCTATAAGCGCCTCCTCCTACTAGGTAAATATGGCTGTGTCTATTTTAAGCGTAGCCTTTCTGTAGGCGTCTTTTTTCATGACAGAAACAGACTTTGTCTCTACAGCACCTGTGACCCGACAAATTCGGACCCCAATTGGGCTCGGGCCCACTGGATTTCTGGACTGGACCGACGCTATCGCTTCCCATTAAATTCCTGATCCTGTGGCTTAAGTTTGAGTTTGAGTTAATCAGTTAGTCACATTTCACGGTTCGGAAAAGATTCGGATTTCACAGGGATTACACAGTCAAATAAGCATAACCAGATCATTTCTACAAAATGAGAATCTGTTGTATTTTGTCAGTTCAGCTTTAGTGAGCAACAACTAAGAAATGCGCCTGATTGTAGCTTTAGAAGCTTAGATTTATTGCTGTAATTTTGTCGGCACATACCGCGAAAGCCTACCCTAAAAAGCGATGAATTGAAAAACTAATGTAGCAAGATGAAACCTGGGATTTCCAAATCATATGACAGTTGTCTGTCAGGTTTAAGTATAGTCTATCTAAGAGTTTAACTGGGGGCCTTCCGTTCTGCGAACGAACTGAGTCAGTGTAAACAAGTGGCCTCTGCGGGGAGTCGAACCAAGCACCGTTCGTTCGGATGACAAGAATGCTCACAGTCACAAATAGTTTCCACTTTGGAGGTTGGGTGAAATTTGACTAGAAAGTTTGAATATCGAAGTCTAGTTGGGTAGTCAAAGTTGGTCATTCAACATCACGACATGTTCACCGTCGTTTATCTGAAATTTCAGCACTTCTAGAAAGGTTGATATCAGCATCATAACTAACTCTCGCTGGCTTTAGCTCAGTGGTACGGTGCGGGCTTTCATTCCCTGGAAAAGAAAAGGAAAAGTTTACATCAAATCCCCTAGACCTCACCCTCCGAGGGGTCAGGCAAACAACCGGGGAAATTTGGTTTTCCTGCGGCCGTCGGCCGCCGGCTCCCCCCCCCTCCTCCCAGAACTCCCCCTGCTGCACATGTCTGTGCGGGTGCTCCAAGCAAGATCTGAAACTCGGCTGTTCAATCCCCGCCCCGGACTTTTTTTCTTCACATCTTTCAGTCTTTACAATTTCAACCATTGTTGGTGTTGTTGTTGGCTGCATTGACATCAAAATGTGATGATCATCACGCGAAGGTGCAAAATGTTTAGCCAGGAAACTGGCCCCGTAAGGTTGGTCAAACACAACTCAGTCAAGTTGCCAGAAGGAGTCTCAAAGCCTGGTCAACATCACGACGGATGATATATTCTATACCACCAAATCTAGTTCAATGTAAACGTGAACCTTCACAACTAGGCATGGGCACGGATCCAAAAATTTGGACCCGGGTACCCGTTACTACCCGAAGCCCTATGTCGGGTAATTCCGACACTACCCGGGTACCCGAGCAATTTCGGGTACCCGAGAAATTTTTAATCCATTTTTCGGATTTGGCCATTTTGAAATTTAATTTTTTTCAGGGGTCTTGATTCACATTGAGTTTAGATTGGACAGATTTTTATTCCTAAGTTATTTCAAAGGAGTTTTAAAAACTTAAAATGGATTATATGGACTTTCAATTAATTGTCACGGTATCAGAAGCTGATGCTGATACAGACAAAATTTTTTTATTTTATAACCGCGCTCAGATCAGGAATTTTCTGAGTTTCGTACCACCGTTGCATGTCCGCTTATTAAATCCTTTAAATGTTAACAAATTTTAGAAAGCATTTTTAATTATAAGAGCGAATCGCCATGACAAAATTTAGCTAAACTTCAGCTGGCGGGTGACACACCAATTACGCGGGAATGTCTTGGATAAAAACCTAAATTTTCTGTGATCGGACACTACACTTTACTGACAATAAGTGTAAAATTTTAAACTCACTCGCTCAATAAGCTGACTTATGTGTTGAGATTAGTGTTTACATTTTCCATTTATATAAATTAATTTTATATTTTTTTACCTGAAAACAACTAGTACTTTCCAATTTCCTTTCCCTCTCTCTGTCCTTTTGCTTGTGGAGTAATTTTACTAAACGTAAAACCAAGAGTGCATAATTGCACTATATATTAGAAGAAGAGTAAGCCACTAGAGGGCTTCTCTTCTTGGCATTGCGTAACGGTGCTCCGACCACAATACGCGAATGTTCCCCCGTTTGGTGGGGGGTCGACAAGCATACCCCCTCCCCGTTTGGTGGGGGGGGTATGCAAAAGGGGTCCCCGTTTGGTGGGGGGTATGCAAAAGGGGTCCCCGTTTGGTGGAGGGGGGTAGGCAGACGGGGGTCCCCGTTTGGGGGGGGGGTCGCCAAGTCAGGCTGAAATTGGCTGAATCTGATTGGCTGTTGGCTACCCCCCCACACGGGGACCCATTTTGCATACCCCCCCCCCACCAAACGGGGTCCCCTTTTGCATACCCCCCACCAAACGGGGACCCTTTTTCAAATAGAACTAAAACTACCGTAATCCTCTGCTATACCCCCCCCCCACCAAACGGGGAGGGGGTCTCTGCAATCTGATTGGCTGTTGGCTACCCCCCCCCCACCAAACGGGGACCTCTTTTCTGCTACCCCCCCACCAAACGGAGGGGGGTATGCTTTGTCGAAGAGAGCTACCCCCCCCACCAAACGGGGGAACATTCGCGTATTGTGGTCGGAGCACCGTTACGCAATGCCAAGAAGAGGAGCCCTCTAGTGGCTCACTCTTCTTCTTATATATAGTGCAATTATGCACTCTTGGTAAAACTGTTGAGAGATGCAAGTCCTTTAGAACTTTTATTAAACGTTTACAAGACATTTATTAAATATCCCTTGGAATAAATTCATTTATTGTCATTACGATTCCACTGTATGCGAAGAAGTCAAAGTAACCATCTCCCTCAACTTGGATAGACTTAGTCACTGAAGGCGTGCGCATACCAAAGAATCATCAAAAAGCTCGTATGCTCGACATTTGGTTAAATGAATGTTCAAACAATCTGGGAGCATTTTCTCAGTTCAGAATTCACATTAGAAACAGCTAAAGTTGATAAAAATTGAAAGCTAATGAGCTTTGCCATTAGTGAAGGAAGGTTTTCCACGTTGACCATGTGGCATTAAATAGAATCACTAAACTTTCAAGATCACATCAGCCACTATTGACACCATCTAATGGTACCGGTACCTAGTATTGTTACTTACAGTTTAGAGAACAACGCAGAGCTGTGGCAAAAGTCACAAATTTGATGCGAACAGTTTTGTTTGTATCGTGTGAATTTTAAGTTTTAATTAATTCATCGACTTCCGCAGTTCCGCATATTGCTCCAACAGTAATTTAAAGAAAGAAAAAATTGTTAGAGCAAGGTAAATTTAATATTTTAAAAACAAATCTAAAATAGAAAATTATGAAATGTTTGAAAAATACCAGGACAAATTCTTCTTCCCATTACTTCGTTTTTCTGTTGTAGTATCTTTCTATAATAGTAAATTATATACTAAACTGAAAAAATCTTCGGTGGTTACAAATTTTCTTAGCTAACAATTTTCGTATGGTTAAAAATTTTCTGAGCCAAAAAATTTCTCTCTGCTTGATCCAGATTAATCCGGTTTTATCCGGTTCTTTCCGGTTTTAACTGGATATTGGGTATATACCCGAAACAGGACCCGGGTACCCGAAAATTTTCGGGTACCCGGGTATCCATCGGGTACCCGACTACCCTTGCCCATGCCTTTCTTTCTATGTGATCTTGCAATTATATGTTTTTGCTAGGAGTGGGCAATGGCTATTTTTGAAGAGGGATTATCTTGTTTACTTGAAACTGTAACAAATTAAAAGAATGGGACCTTTCGTTAGCCGATGACTGTTTTCGACTTAGCTTTCGACTTCGAAATCTTGATATCACCGCTTTTGCGTCGGTTTTTCTGACAACTTCGAACTAGAAAAGCTTCAAAATTTGACAGACTGTAGCTTTCTTTCGACTGAAATTTGCGGGGTATGAGAAGTGTCAGTTGCAGACCTGCCGGAGGTGGCGTCCTAAACAAAAGCCTTCTTAAGATGATTGTTTTGCAGGAGCTCGGATAGTGCGTCCCTTTGGAAAACAACAAATCCGCTCAAATCCAAATTTTTGATTTCCATTAAGTAAAACGCTTCTATATCTGATGGCCAAAGCAATTAAAAATAACTGCGAATTAACTAGTCAGAACTTATCTAAACAGAATCGCCATTGCACCTAGGTGTTATTTAAATTAAATTAATTAAGTTGATCCAGAATATCTGTATTTTAATTATCATAGGTTCAATCGAAGACAAAGTATATATTTATAAGCGTCAGATTATTTACAACATTGAAAATCAGCATATAAACTTGGAAGTTAACAAAAAATATAAAAATCACTCAGAACAAAAAATTCAAATATAATTCAAACGTATTTTACTGTAAAATTTTTCGTCAAAATTGCAACGTTCGGTCTCTTGCGAATCCATTGCCGACAAAACTATTCACTTTCAAATTACATATCAGTGATGGAACCGGGTCACTTAGGCTTGACCCGGTGACCCGGTGACCCGGTCGAGCCCTGACCCGGTGACCCGGTGACCCGGTGACCCGGTTTTCCAGAAAATTCAAAAATTCGCAAAATTTCTTTGATTTTGCTTTAGAATTTTAAATTTTTGGCTTCCATGTTTGGCTTCCACCACCCCGACCATATGTTTGCTCTGGGTTTTTAAAAAAGTATTTAATAGTATCTCTTCCTTGCATCTTCTAAATTTATGCAGAAATGGGTTGGCAAAGCCAATCATTTATCTGTCTGCCAAATTTTACAAGGTCAAATATGAGTACTTTAAAAAATTTAGTTTTTATTATGCATTGCGTTAAATTAAATTGGTATTTGGCATTTGGTATTTAACAAATTGTTCACTTATCTGCAACATCTACCTTGGTTGCGCAAATAATCTGCAAACCATATAGTACTAGATAGATTTATTCAATAATCATGAAACTGATAAAGCTTAATAATAATCCGCCAGAGACTGACAGATTCAAATAAACTCGAATTGCGAAAATGTTCAAGACTAAAATAAAAGAAAAAAGCAAATTAATATTGCACATCGAACAAAAATTCAAGCTAAAGTTTTAGCTTGGTAAGCCAAAAATTTCAAAAATTTGAGGTGAATTCAGAAAACCGGTCAAGACCGGGTCGAAGCTCTTGACCCGGTGACCCGGTGACCCGGTCCTAAAAGTGACCCGAACTGACCCGGTGACCCGGTGACCCGGTGACCCGGTTCCATCTCTGTTACATATATCTCATGATTAAGATTCTGGCAGTTCTTGTACTAGAATATGTAAAAATTAAGACAAATTTATTCAGGATTATGAATCAAATTTAACAGGACTAAGTGTCGCTAATTGCTTGTCATTAGTTATGCTGTTAAAAGCCCTAAATGACTTTCTAAGCTTCTTTTACTGTGTATCTTTAATCTAACCATTCACTTAATAGTCGGCATGTCTTAATTTAAATCTTTTTCCTTTTATTGGTTTGCTGAGACGACATCGTTAAACTTGAGCAAGTCTGGTTACGCAACGGTCTGACTGGTCTTTAAAACTACTTAGAGGGGAATTGTCACCTACGTGTCAGCCAACACAAAGACTTAATGTATGACTTATTTAATAATTTTAATAAGATAACGTTATTACACTAGGCCTCTTACAGCACCTCCACACCAGTACAACTTAAATATAAAGCAGCCCAGTTCTCAGAGATTTTCTTACACTGGAGCAGACAAGACCCTTTGAAAAATTTGGCGAAATTCCTTGCGTTTTGCGTTAAAGTGCCAAACTGCAGAGATTGTCTGAACAGTAATAGATATTTTTACGTGGTAAAAATTGCGCTATTTCCTAGCAAATAGTGATATGAAAATAGTTACCTCACGACTTCCAGTTTAACCCATACAATGGCACTTCATTTTTCGAAACCGTCTGTTTTTGAACAATGTAAACTTTTACATTTCTTTTTCACACTGAGAAGAATAATGGCTTTTACAGGCTTAATTGATACCTGAATTCCTGCAAAACTTTGTGCGACTGTGCCTCCGCAGCTCAGAAGACAGAGTATTTATTTGCCCAGTGAGCAAAATCAGAGTTCCAAATTTTATGGACCTTTGGTAATGACTTTCTTCTTCTTTATAGGATTTTGTCAAGACACACTAAATACACTAAAACTCTTGGATTTCGCGAAATTACCTAATTTTTATTCCGCCGGAGGCGGAATCTTTGTAATGGGTTGACCTTGTTTTCGCTTGTAAATGGAGGTAATTCTCTGCTGTTGTGCTATGTTTAACACATGATTCTAACTGGAAAGTTTTTTCCATGTGGGGGTATGACGACTTAAATTTACCAATAGAAACCATTTTAAATCGTCATAAGTTATAGACTTGGAGGGCTGCCAGACTCTGTGCTTTGTAAGCTACTCAGAATTAAAGAATTTTGGATTTATAGAATTAATTAATTCAAACAAGAAATTCCATCATTCTTTCTTTGGGTCCCCCCCTTGTCCGATGTGAATCTCGTTCTCACAAATCTCGAAAAGTTGAATATGCAAATTAGGTTTATAAGACCAAAGTCAGTTCCCAATTAAATTGTGCTTGCGAATGGTATCTACACATCACGTTAGTATTTTTGTGTTATGGACACATTTTCTCGGAGTTCAGATACACACTCACACCTAAAGTTTTTGGTCGATCGGTCAAGTTTTTAAAGTGCGTACTGCCGGAAACAAGGGAAGCCAACGCCCCGCTCGTAACCAAACAACTGAGCTAGAATAGTGTGTTAAATGTTTTAAAAACTGACGGCACAGATATATGAAGCTGTATCTTTTAACAGAATACCTTTTGACCAAATAAAATACACAAATCCTAAGAATAGTATCAGTGTCGGATTCAGAAAAGATGCAGTAGGTCTATCTGTCCGATTAGATCGAAATTTCGTAGTAGTCTAGATCAGAACGAAGGTCGATTTTGCCAGTCGAAGCAGCATTACTACGGAGGATGCAAGAAATAAAGTCTAATCAATGTAATTACTAATAAGCAAAGCAGACTTTCACACACCTGAGCGGAATTAATTCCCCCTTTTAGGGGATACTTGTTTCTAACTGCAAGAGTGTAGCTAGCGACCGATCGAAAGTTTACTTGTTCTGGGCGGACTGCACAATTAAAAATCCTGAGTAATTTGTTATTTTATTGTGTTCAACAAGTCACAACTTTGACTTAATTTAATGTTAATATGGTGTGCTCGTGCTGCTGCTGAAATCTGCGTAGTGGGGTAAATTGCATTGGACGTTATGACAAAGAATAGCGCACTGTAGCAAATTTTCATGAAGTGTAAGCATTTGGGACCCTAAGTCAGTGTAAAAGTTTGAATGGGTCAACTTGCTTTAAAGCTTAGAAATGGCAACATTAAGATAAGCAACGCAGCGAGACTATCGCAGGAATTTCAGGAATGCTCGCTAAGATGAAGTTTTATTTACTCTTAAGTTGTCCATTTAGTCTGTACAACATATATTTCGCTACCCCCAACGCTTCTAATTTAGACTCATTGTTATTAGGTTTGTCCGTACACTTTCTTATACAAAATTTGCATACTCAATATAATATATGTTTAATGAAATAAATATCATTAGTTATGGCATTTTTGAAGTTCAGTCTCGCAAGGATATAATTGTTCAATCTAATATCTCCGCTCGGAAAAATTATTGGCACCCAATTTGCCTGAAGATTATTAAGTAATTAATTAAATGTGTGCTAAGGTCTTTTTGGACAGCAGCTTAATAAACTGTTTAACAAAATTGAAAATTGTTAGTATGCAATACATTGGGTACTTTTATAGTATTTGTTACATTGGCTGACAGTTGGATATTATACAGTACCATTAATATATTGCATATCGTACTATATCACAATTATATATTTTGTTTACGTGCCTGTTAAGTAGCGTAGCGTATCCCCGTGAACACCGAAAGATTGAAATTTAGGTAGTCTCAGATCTTTGGTAGGGCTCTTTACTCCAAAAACTTAAAAACTCGGTGGTTCGATCCCCGCCCTGGACACTTTTCTTCACATCTTTCAATCCTAATTTCAATCTTTCACAACCGACCTAACTGTAAGTAATACTGTAACTACTCTGAGTTGCAAGTATCCGTTGGCGTGCCGTATCGGCAGGGCTTCAGTTCACTGCTCTGGTCATGTCAGGGTTCGATCCCCGCTTGGGAAAAAATTTTTTGGCCTTTTTCATTCATTCATTTAACCAACCAACCAATGCCATTTAAGAGCAATAACAGCAAATGAAATTAGCAAGTAATGTATGAAAAAGCAATAACACTGGTAATTGGTACACTGTCTTATGTTTCGATAGTCTCCAAACTCAATTCCATTTTCATGTTGTCTGTCGTCAATTAAATTCATTCATTATAGTTCTTCATTCATTCATTAATTCATCAATCGTTTTCTGTTGTAGAATATTAATCAGTTTGCGTTAGTTGACTGTGTTAATTAAGACTGGTTGGGGCTGTTTTTGTTTATGCCTGACTGAAACTTCGTCAAAACTTCGTCAAAACTTCATCAAAACTTCCTGTCCTGCCTTTTTCCAGCATGGAAAATTTGTTTCCCCATACTATGTATACTACTACATACGTAATGTTAGCATAGTGTCTGTGCTTCGCAGCACAATTCATTAATTAAAAGTTTAGTCTAGATTGTTAGTGAATTTTGGCCCCTAGAATGTACTTTGGTTCAGTGAAGCAGAAATGTACCAAACAAATCTACCAAAACAGGAATCAGCATGTATTGTTTGATGTGCTTCTGTAGCTCAGTTGGCAGAGCGTTCACTTAGTCAGCGAAATACCGTGGGTTCGTGTCCCACCAGAGGTCTGAATTTTTGTTTTGAAATTGACACTTAAAATTTAATTCTTTTCTATGCGACAGTTTTCGATATATTCTCTCAGTTTTAATAATAATTTGTGAAACTAATTGCATACGAAAAAACGTAGCTAAGATTTCACTTTTAAAACTGACATGACTGTTTCACGAGATGCTGTCTGGTTTACTTCGTTTTCAGCTTTATCAGGCGAAGCCAAGCCAGTCCCAGTAAAATCGGAAAAATGTTTACCGTTCACGGGGAAAAACGTGAATTCATTCATCAGGTTTTGCCTGTTGAAAATGGCCATACTTGATAACAGATTGTAAACACCCCGCAAAAACACGATAGGACATTACGTGTGCAAGCTACCAAATGGCAGCGACAAACGTCCAAAAAATGTTTAGCATTTTTTTACAACAGAACAAAATCTACTGCACAAAACAGTTGTTGTAATGCCTATACTTTTAGGCAGTAATTAATTGAACCAGTACAAGAAATGCGCTAGTGTAGAGATAGTTATGATTAAGGATATTAGGTGTAGTGATCACTCTTCAACTGTTAACTAATTTCGTATTCGCTGGTAGTTCCAAGTTTAAATTACCGGGCTTTAAAAAGTTGCGGTCTCCGTAATGTATGTTTTTGTATGCGACTAAATTATATCCTTCACAACGTTTTTCTGTCTGGCTTTCACGAATCCTAGTAAAAGCTCTGATGAAATCAGGGCTATGAGTAATTCTTCTTGATTTGCATAATTTTTGCCCATTCGCAAACAAACTGAATTTATTTTCAGAGAAGGTGAGACGAATAATCAAGGGTACATATTAGAATGACAAAATATATAGCGAGTATATGTATTTATCTGGGATGAAATAATGAATTTATCAATGGCACGTTTTGCTTCTTTTTTTTGAAATTGCATCGTCATATAAAGACATGGCTGCATTTGGAATGTGAAGTTATATAACCTTCAGCGAAACTATTAGTCATTCATTACTCGGAGAAGCAATTACTAGGCACTCAAATTGTGTATAGCTTGGCCATTTTCTGCTTTTTATGTTTGATATGAAAAGAAACATGTTAGTACTTGCAGCCTAAAGAAACCTACGAATTAGTGCAATATTTCAGACATTTTGGGTCAAGCTGGATTTTATCTTTTGTTTCGATCCAGTTTAGCTGCACAAACGCAACAGGTTAAACCGAACCAGAGCCAATTTCACTGGTACAGCGATATGGTGACGTGGGTTGAGACAGTATCAGTACTGTACAGAGAGCACCAATGATATAGAAGTTAAGTGGTCTTCTCTCCTGGCTCCGTGGTGTAGTGGTTGCACGCCTGACTGCAGTACGGGAGGTCCCTGGTTCGATTCTCAGTGGAGCAAAAGTTTTACAGTATTACTTACATAGCTGTAGTTTGTATAGTCGAAATTTTGCTAGCTATTCGATTAGACGAAAAGTTACTGAACATTCACGACGTATTCTTTGTTTAAATGAATCTGTTACTAGAACCCAGAGTACATTTGTGACCGTGGCACATACTGTGCACGCCAACGGCTAGCTGCCCCCGCAATCACTCCCTCTGTGCTTGTGTGTTATAGCTCGGAAACAGACAATATTTTTGTTTGGAGCGAATCTTTATTGAAGCTTTATAACACCAGCATTTCGTGCGAACTTATTCAACTCACTATTGCCAAAGTTGAACCGTTAATGTGCATAGGATGTGTCTCGCTTATAAAAACAAGTTGAAAAATACTATTATGTATTATGTATTATGCACTCTTGCCACAACCTTGAGGTCAAAAAGTACGTAAAATTGACATAGACTTAAATTTTGTGTATGGCATTTACAACCAGGAACCAAAACCTGAGATGTCGTCAAACTTCAAGGCATAAACCTACTCATTTTCGGATATTTTCAGGCCAAAATGAACACTAAATCCGCACCAAATGGCACTTGAGGTTTACGTCAGTCAAAACTTTTTAAAGTCACCTCATAAAACTTTTTTAGAAAAGGATTTTGTGCAAAGCAAAAACGTATGGCAGACTCAATATTTAGCTGCAATACTGCTGTACACTTGGCATTTTCAGGAATTCGGATTTTGGCATTACACAGCTAAAAATTTCATTTTTGACATATCAATATTTTAAGATAAAATAAAAAGTTGATAGGCGATGGCTTCAGCTCAGCTATTTTTTCCTTTTAACTCGGTTGGTTTAAAAAATTTAAAGGTCGCCAGGTTGCAGTTGTAAGATGAAATTATAGATTACAGGGCTCGCGCGCAAGGATTTTTCTGTTTTTAATTTCACATTTAAGCTAAACATACAAACCTTAGTAAATAACGCTAATAAAGTTTTGTTTAGTATGCACTTTTTCAATTTTTTTCTGAAATAAATGGCCGTCTTTTTGGGCCGAGGGTTCACTCCAAAGTTCCTTGTTTTTTGAAGACTAAATTGAAATCTACCTAAGTTGTTTGCCCCAGAAAGTTTGTTTAAAGTTGGAAACTTTTCTCAGGAGAGTTTTGTCAGAAACCGGCTGACTGGGGCCAAGCCCCCGACGAATGACGTAAGAATGCAAATTTTTGGAGTTTTTCAATTTGTCTGGAAATTGTCCAAGTCTGATGATTACCTACTTGGCTGGCAGCGACGTAACACTTGAAAAAGTGGGGAAAAGTTTTGCACTTAAATGACACTACAGACAGTAGGGCGGATTCATTTATCTAGCGATATTTCTAAAGCCAGTCGCCGCACTTTTTGTCGCTGAAGGTTAACCTGGCGTTTAAACTCGAATACATGTGGTTACTGACATCACAGTAAATTTGAGATTTAGGATTTCACTAAGATAGAACTACAATTTCGTAGCCTATGCAATGTAGCAGAATACATCTCGCAGAAATAGGGAAAGTCGAAACGGGAGAATGCTCACTCGCTCTGGCTCTATGTTTACGTGCTAAAGCTCGAAAGCACAAACAGTGTGTTCAGTCCAAATTGTTTAGGCCAGAAGCACAGCGGTCGTATTTGTTGGATTCGCTAAGGTCCAATTGCAATTTGGGGATGGTTGTAGAGGACACGTATAAATGCGCACAATATGTCATTTTGTAAGCTGTCTGCTCGATGTTTGACGCTTGTCACACTCTTATGTATTATGTACTCTTGACAGGGAAAACATTCCGTTTGTTGCTTTGGTTTTCCACCCAAGCAGGCACACAACCACTCTTAAAAATCTGTATCATCAGAACTAATTAACTCAACAACGCATTAGATCAACTTTTGTGATCTGGGTTTGCCTCAAATGGGATCAGATCTGGCTCAAAGGTGAAGGCTTTACCATTCAACTGAATCTGACATTGTGCGCCCAGGATAATTTAATTTACGCTCAAGATCGCACCAAACGCCTGGTAGATAAAACTTGTGATTATGCCAGTAGCCAGTTGTTTTTGTGAGACTTCAAGGGCTGCGTGGGGTGAGGTTTAGGTCTAATGTAATTTTCAATGACTCATGTGTTTTCCTCTCCAAAAGTGGAAAACAAACGTCTGTCGAAATAGTAAAATGTAAGATCTGATTTTGGATTGTAGAAGACTAAGTTCAATTTCTTTTATTTAAAATGTTTAAGAGTTCTTTATGCTTAAGCAGTAAGCATATTCTTTCTATAGCTGAAATCCAATCTCGGCATTGGTTAGTAGCAGCTTTATAACTGCCACTGTCACAATTCAACAAGTGTAAAGACGTGTGGTATGTGCAAAGTTCTGGTAATTGTTTCACTCTTTTCTCAGAATTTTCCTTTTTCTTTTCTCTTTACTTGTGTCATAGTTAGTCAAATGTTTATTACCGGTAACAGGGAGTACAGACAGTAATTCAACAAATGCAAATATGGTAGTTTGTAACTGCTTTTACATCACAGTTTTTCGTAAAAGTATATACCTATCGTGTAACTGTTTTTCAGTCAGTCTCTCCCAGCTCATTTCAGCGTTTTTCGCAAACTGGGAAATATGTCCGACTGCTGCTTTACCGTCATAGCAGAGGGCGGTTGCTGTTTCGATTCCGGCAACGATGCCCGAGGCGCAGCGAATTTGATTCGAGCCGACTCCGAGCCCCCCATGGATTCGGTCTGAAGCAGGAGACTCTTGGTCCGCTGCCGTTCCATCGCCTGCTTTTTCAGGAGGTTCAGGGCCGCCGTTCGAGGGTCCTGCTCGGGCTCGATGTTTCGTGCCATCACGAAACTGAGAACCGCTTCCAGCAGGAGCAGCAGGACCCCGGCGATCCCGAAGATTCCCAGGGCCGTAAACGGTGTCTCCACCTTCCCGTCCAGGCTTGACTTACATCCTTCGGTGTGCACTAGCTGAATGTGTTTGGCTGACTGGGTGGCATCTTTCCAGAGGTTGGTGTAGCAGTCGTAGTTGAAGTCGTCCCCGACAAAAGCCTCCCGGCAACAACTGAGCGGAATATCCAGGTTTCGATGGGGGTTCCAGATCGGCTGAGCCTGAAATCGGTGAGATTCGAATTCGAACAGCAGTCCGGTACAGGCGGTCTGATTTTTCCGGCACTCGCCGGAATTTCGATCTCGCCATTCCACGTAGCTCAGGTAGCCACAGCAGCGGCTTTCTGTCAACTGAATTGTGTCCAAAAATTGGTGTCGGGCCCACAGGTTCAGCGAATTGTCCAATCGGGTATAGCCGGCGAAACTTTCCCGGAAACAGTGGTGCGCCAGATCCCCCACTTTGTTACTACTGCCCAGAATTATGCCCGTCCCAGTGAACAGAACGAAACAGACCAGTCCACTTAGTCCCGTATTTATGTAGAGAAATGCCTTCTTTTCCAACAAAGTTCCTGTTATCAGTAGAAGTGTGAAAGTTGCCGATATCAGGGAAGTTATCAGCATCAGTTGCCGAGCTACCAGTGCCACACGAGCCACACCTTCGTGGTGCGGTTTCGGCGAAAATGCCTGCAATTGCTGCATTGCAATGAAAATCGCATGCTGTCCCTTTGCAACCGAATAGGCTGCGGTGACTAGGTTTAAGCTAACCAGCGCCAGGGCAACTCCTATGGCAATAAATTGCACTGAACGCAATAGATTTGTATTTTTCAGCGGCATTTTTGCTGCTCCAAATTGTTGTTGATAATCCGCTCTGACTTGCTAGTTCAAATCTCAGTATCGCTTTTAAGTTTTCTTTTAGTTTAAAATTGCTAATTAAAGAATGAAAGAAAATTGCACACAGCCACAATTAAATGTCTTTTGTGGGAGAACTGTGGAAAGACATTCCAAATAATTTGTTGGTTTAAACACATTGGAGAACCTTTAAAGTTTGTTTTAAAAATCCGAATCAGCACAAAAACTTGTTACAAAGGTTAATTCTTCAGCTTAATTTGGCTTACAGCTTAGTATAAGCTCCTACGACAAAGTTTGCCTTGATAAGAAAAGTCATGAATAAGTTGCTCCTGTGCGTAAGCAAAGTCAAAGTTCGATTGTTTGGCAATGTGGGTCTGGAAAGTTTTCATACTAACTAAACCACGTTTACTCTGTTTAATTTAACCTTGAAACTTGGAAAAGTTTGGAATAATTCCATCAGTTTTTGCAGGAAAGTCATTTGTTTAAGGGGAAACTTTCCACCCTTAGATGACGCAATCTCTGGTATACACTTTTCTACCTTTTCATTCACATGCCACTCCTTTAATGGGAGCCGGAATGAAATATGAGTCAAAGAAGGTTTTTGCGCTTTGAGTAGCAGGTAAAATGACAAAAGATAAATAAGTTTGCCCACTCAAAGTTTTTTAATCTCCACCAATTGTGAGGTACCTAGTCTTATTTTTTTAAACATTTATGTCCAACTCAATTTTTCATTTCCACATTTTTGATCTGGCAGATTATGATTCTGCTTGACGTAAAGCCAGTGCTCAAAGCTTAGTTTGACTTGATTGGCAGCAGTTGTTAGCAATAAATTGGTGCTCGAGCTGGATTTATTTTATTTTTCTAGTCGGATACTCCCCCGCTGATAAAGTGAACGACATTGCAGCTTTTGCAGTTTTCAATAAGTTTTCAATACAAAAATTTCTGAAAGCTGTGGACATGCTGTTGAAAGATGACAAATGTGTGCCAAGAATAAACTTTGCATCACCGAGCAAGTTCAAATTTTAGTCAAAAGTTCAGATTAATGCTATTAATCTGTGGGCGAAGTATTCTATTCTATTTCTACTACCATACACACTACAAACATTTATGTCGCATGTACCTACAGTAAATTAACTTAGTTATAGGTCGTTGAGTGTAGCTTAATTATCAATTGTCCTGCTTAATGGAAACAAACTGTGGAACGATGTAGAAACTTCTAGAAAATGCCAATTTTTCCAGAATTTGCTTACTCAGAATGCCAAATTCGATTATGCAATCATGTCTAGAAATTACGTAATCTTTCACTCATTCTAACCAGGCGTTTGCAGAAAAATCCTATTATTTCAACTCGTGATGGCACTTTTACTGGAACATTTAGTTAACTTAATTCTGACGCAAATGTTTGAAGGAGCGGCCAGCCGAAAACTAGAGTTTTGGGTTCCGTAAATTAGGGTATAATATTTATCAAGTATACGTAGGAGCCAAAATTTCCAGTTTTAGATAAAAAACTATATACTTAAAATATAATGTAATAATTTTTAGAGATCTATTTGCTTAATTTTGAACGACAGCATTGCAGTCTCCTACACTATAAACAAATTGTTTACGCTGTTAGAATCGTATAAAAAGAACCTGTAAAAATTCATTCATTAAAAGAAGTAGACCTTTCACAGTATCACTTTTACGGGTCTTTATTAATGTCTTCCACTGACAGTCGAAGAAATTTCAAAAATGGTTCAACAAATACTGTCTATACTTTTATGAATTAAAATGTCTTCATAACAGTGCAGGCAGGAATTCATTTAAGGAGCGGCCGCTCGCTGTACTATAGAAAATATGTCAACTATGTAGGCTATAGGATACTATAAAAGTATAAATTTTCATTCATTTCTTTCATCTTTACCGCTCATTCGTTAGCTTCGTTTCTGTAAAAAATTCTCCTTGCTGGGAATCGAACCACGGACCTGCCAGCTACCAGTTACACTATAGAGTTAGGAAATTCTGAGCTCACATTTCGCTAGCCAGTGTTCAATTTGAGGTGAGAATTTTCAATTTCATCTTTCTGAAATGCAATTAGAAGTTTATAAATTTCCAACTTTCAGTATACTGATCGCAGTCTTCTTCAAACATACTTATTCAGATTCAATAGCCAGTTCATTTCGAAAGGAAATTCGGAAATGTCTGGTGCCTACCACACCGATTTTCAACAAATTCCGACTGCCGCACTTTTGTCACACTCTTATATATCTATTATGTACTCTGGATTCACTAGCCTATCCTATAATATGGCTTTTCCAGTTTTCTGGGAAAAAATAGAAAAAAGTGTACGTTCCTAGTACGTAATCAGCGTGTTTCTCGGTGCTAGGCGAAATCCTTAGTACAATGTTATTGTTTACACTCTCTTTATACCTGTTCTTAATTAGGATCCTAGCAAAATATAAGCAATGACGAAGTATAATTACACAAGTCTAGAAATACTGCCTTAATTATGCATTTATGCAAGGTATAGGTAGAAGGTTTTATTATCAGGAAGATTTTGATCATAAATATATGTTTTGTTAATTACTTTTATTTTTTCTAATTGTCTGATCATTTTTGATCCAATTCGGACAGTTACTTTTGTTGCCAGGAAGTGTGCTAAACCGATTAAAACCGGACAGAACTGGGGTGGGGAGTGGGGTAGGGTGGGGAGAAACCTCTCGATTATCGATTAGTGTGTAAAATATGATTCCGCAGGATCAATGGAAAGTCTATTCCCAAATATGTATAGGGAATGGAATGATTTATTGTGGCAAAAATTTAGTCAAAAATTAGAGACCTGAATTTTCCCTGATTCCGCTCCGTTTCAGTAGCAGATTTTAATCTATGGAATTTGATTTAGTACAATTCGATGTTAGAGTTAATAATAAGATTAAAATAAATTTGAATATAAAAAGAGTCGGCACAGGAATGTCTTAGGATTCCAGGCGAAATTTAAATTTAAATTTAAATTTGTTTAAATTGCACGAACACATTCTTATGATTCCCAGATGTAGAATGGGAATATTATGGACAAACTTTATTACGTTGCCGCTTTTACCGGCAACCTTTAGCATTCTTTACCCTATAACGCAAATATTAAATTAAATTACAATATTGTTTCACGTGATGTAACGGACTTTTGCTATACTCAAAAACAATTCTAGTGATTCACTTTGCAGGGTGGCCCACATTCAGTCCCTTTACTCTAGATTAAATTAAATTTTTACATTATTTTATCATCTTAATTTTTCTTCCAAAAAGCTTTCTTTTCAAACACCTGCACTGCAAGAATAGACTACTGTATAATTTTTCTGTTTTGCTGTTTTAGTCGACACTATTAACGGTGCTGTACTAACGACTGTTGCCTCATTAAATTATTGTAAATATCCTAAATTCTCCTATCTCACCAAAATCATGGATCTGGACAGGCACTGTTTTGGCTTCGGGAGCACCCTGATTTGGCTCATGGGTGCCGTTTTGCTCCTACTCATTTTGGCGCCCCACCCGGTGTCCTCGCGGGCTTCCCTCTACGAGATACTCCAGCGCCCCAAGAAGGAGTGCGCGGACGTCTTTGACGACCCCCCTCTCCACGCCATGCTGGACAAACTCTGCTTCGACTGTCAGAGCTATGTCGGCGCGGGAGATCCCGACTTTCATGCCAAATGCCGGTAGGTAGACATTCTGTGAGTCGGTGAAATGGACAGTGACAGTTGACATATTTTATGATTTAAAGATTCATTTTGAATGTGAACGAGGTGAAATAGAGGTGAAATCTGCAGATTAAATCTTAATTAACTTTTAATTAAATCTTTAGCTTCTGCTAAATGATTAATTTGTGCTCTTGAAAAGAACGGCTATCTCAGTTAGAAGAAACAATAAATTTCAATGAATATGTGTATATATTTATTATGTATGTATATTTATTTATTTATTTATTTATTTTGTATATTTATTTATTTACTTATTTATTTATTTATTGTTTCAGAGAGCACTGCTTTAGGAATGTCTTCTTCGAACAATGCTGGACATTAGCCGGTGGTGGATCGGTGGATTTTGTTGTAATGTAAATCTTCCACTTTCCCCCACGATTTTAATGATCTCAATTGTATTTACCGGTGATCTGAAGTTGTGATTTTACCCCCGGTCCTCCCCCCCCCCCTGCCTACGACACCTTCCAAAGCCGAACAGAACATTCGAAGCTTCTCCTGTAGCTAAGTGCCCCCCCCCAGTTTCATCGTTGTTTTAATGCAACCCTGTTTGTAATTTCTGTAAATTTCTGTATTTATTTCAGTTGTTTCTGTCGAAATCTATTTATGTTTCGCTTGTGTATAAACGTCTCTTTGTGCCAGACGCGTGGTAGAATTTGCCAACGTAGAATTTAATGGAACTAGTATATAATGTGAGTAGCAATGTATACATTACAAAGTGCAAAAGCAAACCACAAAGATATAGAAGTATTAAATGGGTTCAATACGAAGTTGTGAGTGGAACGGTATGGGTGACTACAACAGAGGGTACAGGTGCGTTAGGGCGCCCGTGAACTTAGGTCATTTTATGTTTGTTGCGTTAGGGCACTCAAATGGTGCCTTAGGGCGCCCAGTGTGCGCCCAATGCCAACGATTCCAACAGAGGCTAGAAATGGGACAGGTCCCAATCAAAAATCAAAGAAAAAAAGATATGGGCCCAGGTCAAAGCCAGAAATCTGTCAATTTATCCTCAAACTAATCACCATTAAGAGTAAGTCAAATAATCCAACTGTAGAGATCAAGTGATTACATTGGCTTCTGTGCTATAGTGAGGTCCTTTATCTATTCGTCTAGCTAAAATGTCAGAGGTTGGATCCCCACCTTAACCATAACGAAGGTGCATTGTTTCCAAACAAACAAAGAAAGGATAGAAACGTAGAAACAAAAAACACGAGGTGGCTCTGTAGTACATATATTGTTTAGTCAACTTGTAAACTAATTACTAAATTAGAATAAACTAAATCACAAACATAAACAAAGGAACTAAACTAAGCAAAAATAAACTAACTTAAACCAAGAGTTGTTAATGAGGAAGAGTGGGAAGCTTGCGAGATGCTCGGCAAAATTAAGGCCAAAGTCTCGGGAGGGAGGGGGATCACATTTAGCGTTGTTAACCTTGTGTTTATATGCGATTGAACTGAAATGCATTTGATTGGCTACTTAGCTACCGTAATCCTTTGCACTTCAGTTCATCTCAGTTGCTTCGCATACACACGGTTAACAACGCTGAGCGAGACCCCTCCGAGGTCTCAGGAGGGGGTCCAGTTATACACCTAAATTTAGCGTGGTAGGCGATTAGCCAATCAGATGCTCTTTAGTTCCAATACAGATAAATGAGAAATTGATCATTGATCACTAAACGCATATAAGGACATGATGAACAACGTAAGAATGTAAGAACGTAAATGAATGTAAGTGGGATTCATCCCCGGCCATCCTGTGCCGAGCACCTCGTAAGCCATTTCAATTAGGAAGAGCCAAGCTTCCCACCCTTAAGCTTAATTAAAATAAACTTAGCTAAGATTGCACTCCTTCCTCTTCGCATTCAAAGCTCAAACCCTGCTGGAAATGAAATACAAAAAACGCAAAATAGGCGAAGAACGTTTCGAAAAAACAATGCTCAAAGCAAGTACCTATATATTTTATGTTAAATGCTTGTCAATTCTTAACTATTAAAACTAGGATTAAATTTATTTCTAGACTTATTGCAATTATATTTTTTGAATTTGTGGACCATTGAAAACAGAAAATCCTGTTTCAAGTGGCGTGGTTGCTGCAGTTGGATCGCAAAGCCGTCTGTGCAAACTTGTCAGGTATGTAGATCAATGAGAATCTTTGTTGGATCATTCACCCCAACGCATGCTGTGCCTGGATCCGCTCAGCTCCGCAAATGGATAATTAAGTGAGTGTCACCAAGAGTATATTCATTATACATAAAACTATGACAGCTCGCATACATACTCTATGTATTATAAGCGTGACACATCCTCTGCACGCTAACGGCTGACCCCCTCCCCCGAAAATTGGACCCTTCACATAAACAAATTGGCCGCTTTGAATGTGCTCTAAAGCTCGAAACAGACACAAAACTCGCGCACGTAGTGCTTGTTTTCGAGCTTTAGCACATAAGCATTGAGCGAGTGAGCGTACCCCCGTTTCGACTGGGTACCAGTTTGCGGGGAGGTCACTGGGGTCCAATTTGCGGGTGGGGTGGGGTCAGCCGTTAGCGTGCAGAGGATGTGTCAAGCTGACAATACTTAGAGTATGCCAGCTGTCATACTCTTATGTATTATGCATTCTTGGTGTCACGCATACCGAAAGAGACTCTGAGCGTGAGACCCGTAACGTCTCCCGGTTGCTTTTGTGTTGAAACTCAAACTCAAACTTGACTGATTTGACTGTGTCACCATTCTTGGTGGCTCTGTCGGTAGAACGGCCCCTTAGTTTGCATTTTAGACTTGGAGCTTCTGCGTGCTATAAGAGCGATAGTTTGGTTGCCAGAGCTCTGTAGTGTGCAGCTTTCACGACAAGGTGGCTCTACACATCAAGTCATCAGTTAGGGAAAGATGTGGGGGTAGCATAATTTAAGGACTCCAGATGCTTCAATGTTGCTTGCGGGGGGTTGGACCCCATTCGCACCGCTGACCAGACAAAAGCCGGAAGACACCTGTGGGCCACCTCCATTAGATGGGGCCCAGGTTCATCGGATTTCCCACGGAGGTGGTTGCAAAGCCCTCCAATATCTAGCGTCATCGTCTTTGGCTTTACTAGTTTGCGATGGCTCTAAAATTCCACCAGGTATTAAATTTAAGGTCATCCCATCCACCACAGTAAATTTTATTTAGTTACCTAAATCGTTCCTCTTAGAAAATGTCAAATAAAAATACTGGAACTGGGATGGAACTGCTAAATATTCCAATTGCATAAATTTTAGCTTAAGACTATGTTAAACCGGATTCGTAGCAAGCAGCTAGTATTCTATACTACAGCTGTTAATACAAGAACGTTTGACGATCTTTCGGTTTGTTGTGTATAGGGGAAACTAGTTCAGCTTAAAATCACTAAATCACTGCTGCGAAGCTTTTATGACTTTTTCCTGAAATACGCTACATTTTACTATATACCAGTAGAGCTAGTTTTGTTTTGCAATATTTTTCATAAGCTTTTAGCTTCGTTTCTTGACAGATTTACATGAACAATTTTTTGCTCAATCTAAACACATATGCAATAGTTCTGCTGCTGCTTTGGTCAATAATAGAAGTCAATCTTTTCTCAAGCCTTTACCTGGTTTTTTGACACTGAAGATACCGCTCAAGACAATTCAAATTGGAATTAAGTGGTGGCAATTTAGAATTTTCTTCACAAATTTTAGTTTTGATTTTTGAAAAAATAAATCTTTTCAAATTTTTTAGAAGAGCCCTTGAGCCGCATTCATATTAAGATCGAGGTCCAATAAATATTATTGATTTTCCTGGTGAAGCAACGGTATGTAGTGAAAAATTGAAATAATCCTAGATACTTGCAAGAATTTCACGAAGTTGGATATCATAAAGTTTGAAGCTATATATATATATATATATATATATATATATATATATATATATATATATATATATATATATATATATATATATATATATATGTATATATATATATATATATTTATATTTATATTTACAAGCCCTTTTCACAAGTAGCAGACGAGCGCAAGCCGCACACCGAAGCTAATTTAGTCTGAATTAAGAAGTAATGTGAATCTGCACACAAGATTGTTTTATTAACTTCCGTTGGTCTGAAAAGGTAATTTCTGACAATTTTGTCATTTCCAAGAGGGTAATTTTTCACAGGCCCCTACATTCATTTGGTTCTGCCCTTTTGGTTTTCTTCACGCCAGTTGAGAGATTAAATTTACTTTTGGACGGCCTAAATTGAGGATTTTCTCATGCGGGAATTCAAGCTGGTGGTTCTCGGAAGCGGTGGCGTTGGAAAAAGTGCCCTGGTATGATGATATTAACCAATTAGATGACGTTAATTAACATTTTTTAAGAAAATAGTTTTCTCTGCTTCTTTGCTTGAATGGCTATACTAGCGTAGTAGTGGAAATATAGCAGTTTAGCAGCATACTGGAACAGCATAAAGCACAATAAATTGTTAGCTTCAACTGTTAGTGATAAAATCTCCCACTCTCACTTATTTCGAAAGGAAAAGGAAAAATTTCGCTCACGAAAAGGACCTAAAGAAAAAACTGTAGACTTCTGAGTTCTGACCCAGTCTTTAAGATAGTCAGGGTGTGTTTGTTTTTTTATTTTTTCTCGGAAGATCTCGTCCTGAATCAGACTTAATTATAATCAGTAATAATTTTAATTAATCATTTTTAGTGTAGAGCAGGTGTAGAGCATAGATCGGATAAACTCCTGAATTCTGAAGTGGAGAGAAGCAACACAGTAAACATTTCTGAGGATTAGAATCCTGTGCCTGAACACGTGTGATTTAAATCTAAATTTAAAAGGGGCAAAATTTTTATGCAAACGAATATTTTCTAAACGCTCCATCTATGCTTAATAAGTAAATTTTATTACTTACTTTTTGTGCATATATTATATTTATATTTGGGTATGAAAATAATAAACATTGAACTAATTTGATTTAAATTTGATATTTTCCTTTTCAGACAGTTCGATATGTTCAAGATATGTTCGTGGAAACCTACGATCCTACAATCGAAGACAGCTATCGAACTGTAAGTATTTATAAGCAAAATATTAATTATGATCATGGTGAATGTGACTCGCGCTCAATATCGCACTCAATCTCAATAAATAAAAGAAAGAAAGTTGCACAGCACCAAACACCCGAATAAACCGGCCACCCCGCGGTCTCCTGCTTAACGCGCTGACGCTCTAACCAACTGAGCCACAGGTGCTTCAGTAGAATGAGCCTTAACCGGAATTCGAATCCAATGTGTACAACTTCAACGCACAAGTGTCCTCCTATCCAGGATTGAGATTTCTCTCTCAGTCTCTTCCCCCCAAACAAGAGGAGGAGGTTTTGTGGCGAAAACCGGGGTTTTCGATGTTTTGCTAAAATTCCCTCAAAAACAGGGAAAACTAAATTCTGGATGAGCCCTCACTGCATACTGTTCATTTCGCTGCCCTCTTTCAAGCCATAACAACCAATCAGGTGTATCGATTGCGCACTGAGAATATAATGGTGAAAACCAAAAATTTCACCTAAAAATTCGGGACTATACCCATAATGTTGAAGAGCACCAAATTAATATAATTGTAAAGTTTAAAAAAACGAAGTCTTTATGGTCTTAGTGCAAAACGATACCAGTACCAACATCAGCGTCAGCACCTTAAATGGAGGAAAGGCAATTGCTGCTTGTTCAAATGGATAAAACATTTTGTAAAAAATGACCAAAATTTGGACCCCCCTTAAGTAAAAATGAACACGATAACTTAGTTGACAGATAATCCATTTGAAAATCCATTCCATAAATTCATATTCCATAAGGCGTCCACTTCGGAATTTGATATGTTGGGCACAGGAGGGATCATGCACGCCTCCTATGCAGTTGATCTTCTCTCTGAAACAAAAAGCTAACATTAAAATTAATGTTCCTAAAACTTACCTTAAATGCCAAAGATTAGTTATGTATTCAGTTTCAGAACTCCATGCGAGTTATCATTTTTTGTTGTTCAAGAAACCGCAGATTATGATTAAAAAATAAGTTGGACTTTGGCTCAAAATTAAAAATCTGTTCCTAATTCCTTGTTTCTTTGTTTGTAATAGTCCGACCATAATAAGAATTTCCTAGAAGTTTGAACATTTCACCCTTCAGTGCCAAATCGGGATCGGAATCGGCTGCAGATCGATGGTAAGTTACCTCATCTCCCAGTTCTTTGAAGCAAGTTTTAGGTTTGAATTCAATTGCTTGGTGAATTTTTGTAATTTTGAGTCCGTGTTTGAGATACCACTTAATCAGGGGAGTAGCTAGGAGAATTTTCGTTCCAAAGTAACTGCCAATTAGGCCTCTTCTAGGTTGGTTCATTAGGTCGTTGAATTCACAAAACTCTCTCATGTGGTCCCCGATGTCTTCCCTAGAAATTTCTACGTTTTTGAAAATTGGGGTCATCTCAGCGAAATGTTCTTTTTTATCTTCGGGTACCTCGATGTCTATCTCTGCAAGTCCAAAAAATCTGTTAGCTTGAATTTGGGTGACTAGTTGTGCGAAAGTTAAAATAGATCGTTTCTTTGGAAGGTTGAAGTGCTCATCCATGAACTGCTGCATATCTGGGGAATCTTTCAGTTCTTTATCAAATTCGCATTCCCACTTTTCCAGAAGATCAAAACCCCCATCTTTAATTGCCTGGGAGACTCTTTCAGTTCTTTCCCTTCTCTTAGTCCGATCCTCAGGGTCCTGGTTCCTATCCAGTTCACAGCCATGTCCGTGGAAGTAGCAACCGTGAAACTGGAGGACGAGATTCTTTTCCTGAACCCACCCATCAACTTTGGATTTTCCTACTCTCTTTTGTCCCCCGTTGTAACCGTGCTCAACTCGAACTCCCAGTACCTTTGCCATATATTCTAGCCACATTGCTTCTTTCCTGCCTCTTTGTAGCCACCTTTTGAATTTCCCATCTTCTGTGGGTTTCCATTCGGCGTACATTCCAGTAGGCATTTCCTGCATTGTGCACCAGAGATATAGGGCATTGGCGTCGAAACCAAAAATTTGAGCAACTTTAAAACCATTTGTAATTTCAGTAACTCCAGCTTCGTGATATCTGTGAAACACCAAGCTAGGACCCCCAACAATGTTATCTTTTACTAATTTGTGCCAGTTTTGGGTGTGCCTATTCCAGAGAGGGAGAATTGTATGTTTTGGAATTTTGTTCATCATGTGTTTATATGCAAGACCAGGTAGAGAGATAGCCCCACTTTTAAACATGTCGATTCCCATAGTTTTCCAAAAGTCAACCATCTTTTCAGCTGCTTGTAGAAATGGGCCAACATCCAGATTATTGTACCAAATTAGGAGTTCTCTAATAGTTTTCATTTTATACTTCCTCCAGGCTGCCACGAATGCTACGTGGTCTTCGTCTGAAATTTCCTCTTGTTTCAAAGTGGAGTAGAACAAGTCTCGGTGAGGGAATCCCTGTTCTAAAAACTCCAGGGAAGTGAAGGCTTCGTAGGGAAAGGCTCCCTTTTGTTCAGGAATTTTGAAACTTTTCAGCCACTTTTTGTAGGAAGTACCAGCTGCTAGATAGTTTGTAATGTCTAAGAAGTACAATTTGGGGGTACAGAGAGCCATGTAGTTGTTGTTCTTTTTCACCGTGTATCCGGCTTCCTGTCCACTAAGCAGCAAGTTGGTAATCAAACAGGACTTTATAAGGTTCATATCAAATTTTCCAGAGTTAAATCCTAGAGTTGGAACAGCTTTAAGCCATTCCTCAAATTCAGCTAGAAGGTTTTCGTGTTCTGCTAGACCGGAAAGGGTGGGCTCGTAGATTTCCCTAAGAAGTTCATAGGCCTTGTCGGCTATTTCTTCCATGTAATCTTTCATTCTAACTACAAGATTGTAGGGATCTCCAGTAGTTATTAGGCAGTTTGGATTCTCATAACCGGGGACATTGGAGGCAACAGAAACGGATGCTGGGATTAATTCCTGTTCGTAAATCAATTTTGGACCGCTTTTCTTAGAAGTTTTCTTGAACATGCACTCAAAATCGTAGGCTATTCTAAACGGGTAGTACCATTCAGGCACGAGGATTCCCAGATCACTAATTTTTTGCAGTATCGTTTTCGTAGGTCCAACTCCTCCACCAGGAAAAATATGCTTGATACCCACCTCGCAACTTTTAGAATGTCTGATAAAACTTCCGTGATGATGAAACAGTTTCTCGCAGTTTGAACACTTCCAGGTAACGGTGAACTTATTAAGATTTTTGATAAAGCAGAAGTGGTTTTCGTAGATATTAATAGCCATTTTCCTGGATTTCTTTCCCAGGGGTCTTCGAATAAGTTTGGCTGCAATTTCAGTAATTTCCTGGTCTCTTTCGTGGTTTTGAATTATAAGTTCATTAAGATCTTCTGGTTCTTCCCCGGCTTCCTCAACTGTAGGTCCTAGTTCGTAAACTGTAATACCAACATCAAACTTTTCCTCCAGTTCATCCAAATCTTCTAGATGTACCCCGTGAAACTCTTCCCCAGGTCGAACCCACTGAGCAATCAGTTCGTTTGTCTTTTCTTCCAATGCATTCAGTTTCGATCCCAAAGCAAGTGCTAGACATCTAAAGAAACATTTTTCATCCAGATATGGTCTTCCAGTATGTTTATTATTTACAAGAGCATTTAAACCCCGATTATTTTTCACGTAGTCAGGAAGATACCTAGCTTCTCCGACTGCATAGGAAATCAGCTTGTTTATGTAGAAGCAGACATTTGTAATTTCCAGAACTGTCCACTTCGTATTGGGGCGCTGTTGTCTAATCCATTCTAGGATGTCCCCTTTGTCTAACTCGTAGTAAATTTTTCCTAGATCTCCTTCATTCGAGATGTGAATTGGTTCGTCGAAATACCGGCTGTTTCCAGAAGGGTAGTAGTATCTAAGTTCCCCGTCTTCTATATTTCTAAGTACAAAACCGAAAGATAGATTAAATTTGAACTGCCACCTTTGAAGTTTGAAAATAATTTTGATCAACTGCTTGATTTTGGAGGGATCAGAAACCCTGAAGTTGTATCGATTTTGAATACCTGGGGAAACAAAGTAGCGTGTTCTAATTCTGCTCCAATTTTCCCTGTAGATTTGGGCTACGTCCTCTGGAAAGTCCTTTACAATACTCCTAGTCAATTTGGGAGCGTCTTCGGTTGGGAGATTTGAGAAATGGGTCTGCCTAAGAGTTCTGGGATCCTGAATTTTTGGGGCTTCCCGGTGAGTCCTAAGATGTCCCTGGTAACCCTTGTAGGTCTTGTATTTGAACCCGCATTTTCTGCATTCATAGGAAGGAGGAGCGACTGCAGGATGAAACTTTGTAATATGCCTGTTAAAATTGTCTTTCCTGGTAAAGGTTTTTTCACAATGTGGGCACTGGAAGATAGAGTTGGTAGAATGGGATGCCTTGTGCTTTCTAAGCTCGGCCAAGGTGGGGAATGATTCCTTGCAGGTTGGGCAACTAAGGGTCGTAGATTGGACTGGAGGATTTTGGGGGAGGGTTTGGGCGTAGGTCCAGAATTCATCAGAACCAATAGCTTCCTTGCCGTCCCACTCAGTTTTAATTAGGGAAACAGCTTGATCTCGTAGGGCCTGGGTAACAGCAGGATTGCCCTTCCAGAAACCGGTAGCAATAGCGGCGTTAAACTGCGAAATTCCAGACATGATCAAAAATTTGAAGTTTTAGAAATCGCTTTTATTAACTTTCAAGATAATTTGCGCTTTTATGAACTTTCTCGCTTTTATGTCCTTTAAGAACTGCTTGTCACTTTTGGAACCGACCGCTCGCGACGACAGATCAAGTCCAACTGACGCGATATCGAAATTTTCACCCTTTATATACTTTTTAAAACCGACTGCAGTACCTCAGTATTCTTCTAGTACTCCAGAAACTGCTAGATTACACTTCGAGTATTTTGCTAGTATTTCAATAATCTCCAGTATAAACTGCTTGTATTTCCTCCAAATAGAACTTTACAAGAGATGTAACAGAGAAAGATAAGAGAGAAGACACTTTTGAACCACCGCTGCAACCACTTCCACACCCTCCAGTCTTTCCTTGTCAAATTACATCAAGGACCTACAAGGGTTACCAGGGACATCTTAGGACTCACCGGGAAGCCCCAAAAATTCAGGACCCAGAACTCTTAGGAAACCCATTTCTCAAATCTCCCAACTGAAGACGCTCCCAAATTGGCTAGGAGTATTGTAAAGGACTTTCCAGAGGACTTAGCCCAAATCTACAGGGAAAATTGGAGCAGAATTAGAACACGCTACTTTGTCTCCCCAGGTATTCAAAATCGATACAACTTCAGGGTTTCTGATCCCTCCAAAATCAAGCAGTTGATCAAAATTATTTTCAAACTTCAAAGGTGGCAGTTCAAATTTAATCTATCTTTCGGTTTTGTACTTAGAAATATAGAAGAGAATTAGATACTACTACCCTTCTGGAAACAGCCGGTATTTCGACGAACCAATTCACATCTCGAATGAAGGAGATCTAGGAAAAATTTACTACGAGTTAGACAAAGGGGACATCCTAGAATGGATTAGACAACAGCGCCCCAATACGAAGTGGACAGTTCTGGAAATTACAAATGTCTGCTTCTACATAAACAAGCTGATTTCCTATGCAGTCGGAGAAGCTAGGTATCTTCCTGACTACGTGAAAAACAACAGGGGTTTAAATGCTCTTGTAAATAATAAACATACTGGAAGACCATATCTGGATGAAAAATGTTTCTTTAGATGTCTAGCACTTGCTTTGGGATCTAAACTGAATGCACTGGAAGAAAAAACAAATGAACTGATTGCTCAGTGGGTTCGACCTGGGGAAGAGTTTCACGGGGTACATCTAGAAGATTTGGATGAACTGGAGGAAAAGTTTGATGTTGGTATTACAGTTTACGAACTAGGACCTACTGTTGAGGAAGCCGGGGAAGAACCAGAAGATCTTAATGAACTTATAATTCAAAACCACGAAAGAGACCAGGAAATTACTGAAATTGCAGCCAAACTTATTCGAAGACCCCTGGGAAAGAAATCCAGGAAAATGGCTATTAATATCTACGAAAATCACTTCTGCTTTATCAAAAATCTCAATAAGTTCACCGTTACCTGGAAGTGTTCAAACTGCGAGAAATTGTTTCATCATCACGGACACTTCATGCAGCACTCCAAAAGTTGCGAGGTGGGTATCAAGCATATCTTCCCTGGTGGGGGAGTTGGGCCTACGAAAACGATACTGCAAAAAATTAGTGATCTGGGAATCCCCGTGCCTGAATGGTACTACCCGTTTAGAATAGCCTACGATTTTGAGTGCATGTTCAAGAAAACTTCTAAGAAAAGCGGTCCAAAATTGATTTACGAACAGGAATTAATCCCAGCATCCGTTTCTGTAGCCTCTAATGTACCCGGTTATGAGAATCCAAACTGCCTAATAACTACTGGAGATCCCTACAATCTGGTAGTTCGAATGAAAGATTACATGGAAGAAATAGCCGACAAGGCCTACGAACTTCTTAGGGAAATCTACGAGCCCACCCTTTCCGGTCTAGCAGAACACGAAAAACTTCTAGCTGAATTTGAGGAATGGCTTAAAGCTGTTCCAACTCTAGGATTTAACTCTGGAAAATTTGATATGAACCTTATAAAGTCCTGTTTGATTACCAACTTGCTGCTTAGTGGACAGGAAGCCGGATACACGGTGAAAAAGAATAACAACTACATGGCTCTCTGTACCCCCAAATTGTACTTCTTAGACATTACAAACTATCTAGCAGCTGGTACCTCCTACAAAAAGTGGCTGAAAAGTTTCAAAATTCCTGAACAAAAGGGCGCGTTCCCTTACGAAGCCTTCACTTCCCTGGAGTTTCTAGATCAGGGATTCCCTCATAGAGACTTGTTCTACTCCACTTTGAAACAAGAGGAAATTTCAGACGAAGACCATATAGCATTCGTGGCAGCCTGGAGGAAGTATAAAATGAAAACTATTAGAGAACTCCTAATTTGGTACAATAATCTGGATGTTGGCCCATTTCTACAAACAGCTGAAAAGATGGTTGACTTTTGGAAAACTATGGGAATCGACATGTTTAAAAGTGGGGCTATCTCTCTACCTGGTCTTGCATATAAACACATGATGAACAAAATTCCAAAACATACAATTCTCCCTCTCTGGAATAGGCACACCCAAAACTGGCACAAATTAGTAAAAGATAATATTGTTGGGGGTCCTAGCTTGGTGTTTCACAGATACCACGAAGCTGGAGTTACTGAAATTACAAATGGTTTTAAAGTTGCTCAAATTTTTGGGTTTGACGCCAATGCCCTATGTCTCTGGTGCACAATGCAGGAAATGCCTACTGGAATGTACGCCGAATGGAAACCCACAGAAGATGGGAAATTCAAAAGGTGGCTACAAAGAGGCAGGAAAGAAGCAATGTGGCTAGAATATATGGCAAAGGTACTGGGAGTTCGAGTTGAGCACGGTTACAACGGGGGACAAAAGAGAGTAGGAAAATCCAAAGTTGATGGGTGGGTTCAGGAAAAGAATCTCGTCCTCCAGTTTCACGGTTGCTACTTCCACGGACATGGCTGTGAACTGGATAGGAACCAGGACCCTGAGGATCGGACTAAGAGAAGGGAAAGAACTGAAAGAGTCTCCCAGGCAATTAAAGATGGGGGTTTTGATCTTCTGGAAAAGTGGGAATGCGAATTTGATAAAGAACTGAAAGATTCCCCAGATATGCAGCAGTTCATGGATGAGCACTTCAATCTCCCAAAGAAACGATCTATTTTAACTTTCGCACAACTAGTCACCCAAATTCAAGCTAACAGATTCTTTGGACTTGCAGAGATAGACATCGAGGTACCTGAAGATAAAAAAGAACATTTCGCTGAGATGACCCCAATTTTCAAAAACGTGGAAATTTCTAGGGAAGACATCGGGGACCATATGAGAGAGTTTTGTGAATTCAACGACCTAATGAACCAACCTAGAAGAGGCCTAATTGGCAGTTACTTTGGAACAAAAATTCTCCTAGCTACTCCCCTGATTAAGTGGTATCTCAAACACGGACTCAAAATTACAAAAATTCACCAAGCAATTGAATTCAAACCTAAAACTTGCTTCAAAGAACTGGGAGATGAGGTAACTTACCATCGATCTGCAGCCGATTCCGATCCCGATTTGGCACTGAAGGGGGAAATGTTCAAACTTCTAGGAAATTCTTACTATGGTCGGACTATTACAAACTTGGAAAAACATTTGGATGTTAAATTTTGCCAACGATCAGCTGCCAGCAGGGAAGTAAACGGGTGGAGATTTAGAAGATTAGATGATCTTGGAAATGGGGTTTATGAGGTTCAATCTGCAAAATCCAAAATTGTTTACCGCCTTCCAGAGTTAGTGGGGTTCTTTGTCTATCAATACGCCAAACTTAGGATGCTTCAGTTCTACTACGACTGCCTGAAACCCAATTTGTGGCCCGAAACCTTCCAGCTTTGTCAAATGGACACGGACTCCCTCTATTTTGCCTGCTCTTCCAAAAATTTAAGTGATTGCGTCCCGGTTATAAATGGGAAAAAGTGGGATAAGGCCCTTAAAGATTTCTTTGTCCTAGACTCCAGCCAAAAACGAATGCCTGGACTGTTCAAGGAAGAATGGACAGGAGACGGTATAATAGCCCTCTGTAGTAAAACTTACCTAGCATGGGGAAAGACGAATAAAGTCCCCACAAAGGCGTAAGTAAGGCCCTAAATAGCTACACACCGGAAGATTTCAAGGATGTTTTAGAAACGGGGAATACAATGTCTGGAGAAAATAGGGGACTCAGAATGGTAGATGGGGACATGGTAAAATACTTTCAAACTAAGGATGCCCTTCCCTACCTCTACCCAAAAAGGAAAGTGTTAGCAGATGGAGTAACTACAGTGCCTTTGGACAGATAACCTATATGTTTAGTATTTGTTTTATCCCAACAGTCCTCTTTAGGACTAACTGTATATATTTGTTGTATATTGTTTGTGTGTAAGCTGTAGTAAAATGAAAAATAATGAAAATACCAAAAACACTAGATGGTGGTGGACCGGACTAGTAGTGTAGGTAGGTTGGGTAGGTACGTAGGTAGGTAGGAGTCCGGTAATGGGCCGACGCCGGGTCCCAAGCCCCGGGGGAAGAACGCAGAGGGACGGCCCGTAATGAAAGGTTACTGGGTGTGGCATCCGGGAGTACTAGGTGTATAAACAGGGTGTTTGAGTGGTGTTTGGTTGGTAAGGGTAATAACTGGATGTAGAACTGGGTGTAGAACTAGGAGTATAAACTGGGTGTTGTGAAGGTGTGTGGTTGGTGTGGGTAAAAACTGGATGTAGAACTGGATGCTAGAACTAGGAGTCTGACTGGACGAAAATACAGGGGGGTACTGGGTGTGTAAACTGGGGGTAAGTATCAGGACCAAGCAAGGGACGATAGAACAGGCAGTAGGAAAGGTCAAAAGGTCATTTACTCCCGAGAGTAAGGGTCGAAACGGCCGCCCTATACTACCGGAATTCGAATCCAATGTACAACTTCAACGCACAAGTGTCCTCCTATCCAGGATTGAGATTTCTCTCTCAGTCTCTTCCCCCCAAACAAGAGGAGGAGGTTTTGTGGCGAAAATCGGGGTTTTCGATGTTTTGCTAAAATTCCCTCAAAAACAGGGAAAACTAAATTCTGGATGAGCCCTCACTGCATACTGTTCATTTTGCTGCCCTCTTTCAAGCCATAACAACCAATCAGGTGTATCGACCGCGCACTAAGAATATAATGGTAAAAACCAAAAATTCCACCTAAAAATTCGGGACTATACCCATAATGTTGAAGAGCACCAAAATAATATAATTGTAAAGGTTAGAAAAATGAAGTCTTTATGGTCTTAGTGCAAAACGATACCAGTACCAGCATCAGCGTCAGCACCTTAAATGGAGGAAAGGCAATTGCTGCTTGTTCAAATGGATAAAACATTTTGTGGTGTGGTGATATATTGAATTAACAATATATGTTACTACAGAGGACGATATAATATATTAAATTGCAAAACAGTAAAAAATGACCAAAATTTGGACCCCCCTTAAGTAAAAATGAACACGATAACTTAGCTGACAGATAATCCATTTGAAAATCCATTCCATAAATTCATATTCCATAAGGCGTCCACTTCGGAATTTGACATGTTGGGCACAGGAGGGATCATGCACGCCTCCTATGCAGTTGATCTTCTCTCTGAAACAAAAAGCTAACATTAAAATTAATGTTCCTAAAACTTACCTTAAATGCCAAAGATTAGTTATGTATTCAGTTTCAGAACTCCATGCGAGTTATCATTTTTTGTTGTTCAAGAAACCGCAGATAAAAAATAAGTTGGACTTTGGCTCAAATTAAAAATCTGTTCCTAATTCCTTGTTTCTTTGTTTGTTTGTTTATTCACTTTATGCTTATTATTATTATTATTATTATCAATAGTCCATAATTTATTCCTTTATATTATAGAAGAAGAAGAGTAAGCCACTAGAGGGCTTCTCTTCCTGGCATTGCGTAATGGTGCTCCGACCACAATACGCGAATGTTCCCCCCGTTTGGTGGGGGGGGGATCGACAAGCGTCGACAAGCATACCCCCTCCCCGTCTGGTGGGGGGTAGGCAAAAGGGTCCCCGTTTGGTGGGGGGTATGCAAAAGGGGGTTCCCGTTTGGTGGGGGGTATGCAAAAGGGGTCCCCGTTTGGTGGGGGGTAGCAATGAGAGGTCCCCGTTTGGGGGGGGTCGCCCAGTCAGGCGAAGATTGGATGAATCTGATTGGCTGTTGGCGATCCCCCCCAAACGGGGACCTCTTTTGTCTACCCCCCACCAAACGGGGACGTTTCATTGGCCCTATTTCTTTAAAGATTAAACGGATTAGATTAAAATTAATCCATATTGAAGAAACAGCAAATCGGATGTTACAACTCAACGGTTAATACTAATTTTACAACTTTTGTGAGGGGACACCCTCCTAACAGACCGTATATTTCCTACTATCCTGTCTCAGTGCTCGCTATCCTTCCGACTCCATTTCTGCAGCCACTTTTTTCCCCTTTTGCCTTTCGAGCGGGCTTTCAGTTTAGTTTTTCAGCCTACCTAGTTGCTATTGCCATGCGGGGGGCAGCTGCATTCGGAAAAACGAATGTAGTTGCCTTGGGAGTGACTGAAATAACCGTACGGTAGCTTGCTCGGGGATCACGTTTTCTGTCCGTGATCTTCTCCTCTCCGCCTCTCGACTGCGGTCTGCGGGGAGGACCACTTTCGGGCCGCAGTGCGTGCCTAATAGTGGTGGGCCACTTGCAAAAAAAACAGCACCTCGGATTAAACGGATTAAAATTTAATCCAGCGAGTTAAACGAGTTAAATGGATTAAACTTAATCCTATTTCTTTAATGCACCTAGGATTAAAATTTTAATCTAATCCTGTTTCTTTATTCACACGTCGGATTAAAAACTCAACGAGTTAATTTTAATCCGACCTGCTTAACCGCTGTTTCTTTAAAGATTAATTTTAATCCGTTTAATCCTCCGCCTGCATTTTCAACTAACTTTTAATCCTCGTGCAGTTACGCGGATTAAACGGATTAAAAGTTGGTGGATTAAAATTTTTAATCGCTGTTTCTTTAATGGCGGATTAAATGGATTAAAATCAACTAGTTTAATCCGTGGATTAAAAATGGTCGGATTAAACGAGTTAATTTTAATCCGTTTAATCCCTTTAATCCTGCATTAAAGAAATATAAATTAAAATTTTAATCCGGCAGATTTTTAATCCGTTTAATCCGACCATTTAATCTTTAAAGAAATAGGCCCATTGTTATCCCCCCACCAAACGGGGACCCCTTTTGCATACCCCCCCCCCAACCAAACGGGAACCCCCTTTTGCATACCCCCCACCAAACGGGGACGTATCATTGCTATCGCCCCACCAAACGGGGACCTCTCTTTGCTACCCGCCACCAAACGGGGAGCAAAACTACATACCGTAATCCTTTGCTATACCCCCCCCCCCACCAAACGGGGAGGGGGTCTCTGCAATCTGATTGGCTGTTGGCGACCCCCCCCCCAAACGGGGACCTCTTTACTGCTACCCCCCTCCCACCAAACGGAGGGGGTATGCTTTGTCGAAGAGAGCTATCCTCCCCCACCAAACGGGGGAACATTCGCGTATTGTGGGCGGAGCACCGTTGCGCAATGCCAGGAAGAGGAGCCCTCTAGTGGCTTACTCTTCTTTTTATATATAGTGCTATTATGCTCTAATATGATCTAATATTATGATCTAATATTATTATTATTATTCCAGCTCAAAGTCATAGACGATGCCCAGTGCGCAGTTGAAATTCTGGACACGGCTGGAACAGTAGGTATCGAAGAATTAATAGAAACTTTTAACTAGGGCCTTTTCAGGCAAGGGTAGAGTAGAGTAAACTTAAAATTAACTCTTTTAACTCGTTCAACTCCACTCAAGCTTGACTCTTCCTCCTCTAACTCTTTCATAAAAAGGTTTGAGTTAATTTTAACTCTACTTTACCTTTTATTCAAAAGACCCAGAGCTAAAACTGTACAAAGTTGGGGTTTTTTTTTGTCGTGGTGCCCAGCACTAAATAGGTACTCAAAGAGACCTTTTATGTGCTGCTCCCCGCGGTCCGCTGAGTGGCAGGCAGACAAGAGGCGGAGAGACAAAGGTCACGGACAGAAAACATGACCCCCAAGCAGTTCTGACGTGCGGTTATTGGCCCCTTAGCCCAACGCTAAGGCGACCGCAGTCACACTCAAGGCAATCAAGATCTTAGACACAGATAGGGATTGCCCCCCGCAAATCAATAGTGACTAGGATGGCTGAAAACAATATACCCGCTCGGAAGGTGGGTGACAAAAAAAAGGAGTATCAAGAAGAAAAAGAAGAAGAAGCTAAGAAAGGAGGGAGAGTGGGCGGGAACGGCCGAGCACTCAAATAGGATAGTAGGAAAATCTGCCAATGTACAAAGTTGGGGTTAATTCGTGGTTAAAGTTACGGAATAATTGTTATTTGACCGAACTGTAGGTATATGGCTAAGTTCAGACTTCTTTAGTGTTCAATAACGGCATACATATGTTTCGATGCTGTCACTGCATTATTAAACAAAGCTCACACACTGAAGGAAGTGCGCAAAAATAGGTTTAAACACCAAATTAGTACCACTCTTATGTACTATGTTATGTATATTCTCTTGTACAATTCACAGCACCTTAAATTATAAAGCCATGAATGTATTATCAGTCCGTGTGCTATTACAAAAAATTAAAAATAATTTCCTAAAAATTTAATTCTTTCCAGGAACAATTCACAGCCATGAGAGATTTGTACATGAGAAATGGTCAAGGATTTGCCCTGGTCTACTCCATCACTTCAAAACCTTCCTTTTTCGATTTACCAGATTTACGGGAGCAAATCGTCCGAATTAAGGATGATCCTAAGGTACAAGGCGAAGATGATTAAGGACCAAAACATGATGTGAAAGTGGCTGTGAAAAGCTATGAATGAAATTTCTTTGTGAAGGAAAAATCGAATTTAAGTAAAAATTTGTTCAGAGCGGGAATCGAACCGACGATGATCGAGTTTGCAATTGGACACACTAACCACTCAGCTAGACTAACCACAGCAGCTAATTTAAATATTTCTGTACATATGCTGCCTTTCAGCCCTTACAGAATTAAAGTGAAAACTAAAATTAATCAAACAATTAAATTTTTAATTTGACATTTTCCGAGTTCAAATCTTTGCAGACTTTCATGATTTCAGGTTCCTTTGATTATTGTTGGTAACAAAAGTGATCTGGAAAGCGAACGTCAGGTCAGCTTTCTGGACGCGGAGCAATTGGCCATGCGATTCCAATGTCCCTTCATTGAGACTTCTGCCAAGACAAGAACAAATGTCGATGAGGTACACACACAAATTGTTTTATTATATTAAAGTTCTTATAACTAATTAATACATTTCTACGGACTCTTGGTACATAAATATATACACTAAGGGCCTTTTCACTAGTGTTGTTTCAGTAGCCCATTTTAGTTTCAGTTTCAGTTTCAGTTTCAGTCGGCAACCTAACCTACTTTCAGTTTCAGTTTCAGTTTCAGTCGGATACCAAAAATAATTTCAGTTTCAGTTTCAGTTTCAGTCGTCATCTCAAAATAATTTCAGTTTCAGTTTCAGTTTCAGTCGTCATCCCAAAATAATTTCAGTTTCAGTTTCAGTCGGTGACGCAAAATAGTTTCAGTTTCAGTTTCAGTCGGCAAGGCAAAATATAGTTTCAGTTTCAGTCCGAGTATTAAAATAGTTTCAGTAAAGGAAGTCATAGCAAAAAAATTAAAATTTCAGTTACCAAATGTATTTGGTATTTAAAAATTGATTCCGGTAAATTTGTTTAGGCCAATCTTATTTATAAAACGAAGGTTTTCTCGTAAGGTTAGACGCAAGCTGCCAAAATGGATTCAATTAGTTGTTTATCTGCGATTTTTACTGAAAGGTCTGTTAAAGTTATTAGAGGTACAGAATCCGTTAGTGATACGACGGTTTATTTACTTAGAAATAGCTTACGGGACTTATATAATGCATTTTGATGCAATCCTAAAGCAATGAGCTTATAGTAGGAACGCTGGAGCGAGGATTCATAAACTAGGTTCCTGTGTGTCTTTGAACACTCAGTAGTTTGCAATGGTCGAAGTGTTGCTACCGAGACCGAGAGCAAACTATTGAATGTAGAGCATTGCTATAGGTTGGATGTTGAAGCCAAACATATGTAACTTTCTCCTGGGCTACAAACCCAAATTTTGTCAAAAAAACTAGCCTTACGCTATGCTAAGTTTGAGGGGTATATAATTTCTGGAACAGTCGCCAATTCTGAACCAGCATTACTCATTGATTATATACTTGGAGTTAGGCAGTCGTCTGTATATAGAAATGCATACAAACATTTAACCTTTTTAATGGATACCCTGAAACTGATTTTGGATTGGATCGGGCCATGAATGAAACGATAATAAGAATGTGAATAATCGATAATAATAATATAAACGATGAAAGCATAACCTGAGCTAAATTAAACTATACAAGTTTTCGTTGATACGACTTATATTGCAGTGATGTGGATCGGATCGGATCGGCACCTAAAAATTTAACCGATCCGATCCAGCAAAATTATTTATCGATCCGATCCAATTCGGGTCCTGAATCGGCCGATCCGATCCGATCCGGCGATCCGAAATGACTTCTTCAAAAAGCTAAGTGGAACTAGAATTAAAGAAGGTTTTTGCCTTGTCAAACACATCATTCACACTAGTTTCACTAAAATGTCTTCATTTTATCATTCCAAAATACGAAAGCGTATATAATTGTACAAAATTATATAGATTAAGCAAAAGAAGTAAAATTACTCAAAATAGTGAGCCAGATGATAATCGCGACCTGCCTACCAAAATACAAATTTAACATTACCTTCTGGTAATTTAAGTTTGAGTGTAAGTATAAGTATAAGTTTGATTCCTTCGAGTTTTGGAATAAAGCCACAAAATGTTCAACTATAAAACTTCACTTCGAAATTCTGACAACAGTAAGCAACATTAATTACACAGAGTTATACATTAATTCATTTATTAATTCACTTTCATTACTACTTAGCATGGTAACAGCGGATCCTGCTTCTTCACTTTGATGCCAAATGTATAGCATGAAATTATATAGTATGTAAAAGTATTAAGTTGCTGTAAAATAAGTTGTTACGTACTGAATGGTAAGCTTGAGAGACCCAAAACCAAAAGCAGGTTTGGTTGGTGGAAGGAAAATATTGTACTAACACGTACGCACCAAACAGTGCATTGATCGAAGTCAAGCTCAGTCACAAATATGCGTCTGGTACGGTTTAATTTTATGTGATGTTGGGTATCAAGTCGGATCGCCGATCCGACTGACTCAAGCGATCCGATCCGGACCGATCCAGCTGGCCTACCGATCCGATCCGATCTGATAAGGCCTCCGGATCGCGGTTCGGATCGATTTTGCCGATCCGATCCACATCACTATTATATTGCGCCCGCAATGAATTTCCAAACAGTTTCCCTTAATTTCAACTGGGTTTTCCTGGTTAACACTGGTTTAATAGCAATAGCAGTACATTAGCAATCTTCCTGGACCGCCAGCGCGGCACCTTTTAAAATTGCACAGGAAATTACAAAAACATTTTTCACGAAACGGAAGATCTAACCATTCCGGTTCAGAAAATATATACTTTACCGTAGCTAGCTTGAAGCGCTGGAGATATAAAGAAAACAATTTCGCTACATTTTCGGACAGACTTTAGTTTCTCGAACTAAAGCACGATTATTTGAAGGCTTTAATCCACTATTTCGTTATACAATATTCTGCAGTGGGAGTAGAAATATTCATCATTTTAGGCTGTATCTGCTGGCTAGAAACTGCAAAACTGCACTTTTTTCAGATGGCTGTAACTGAAACTCTGCGGTAAACAATTTCTAGCCATCGACTGAAACTAAAATAATTACTGAAGCAGCACTACGTCTTTCTAGCCTAAGCAGCCAAGCTACTGTGCCTATCCTGGGAGCATAGTGCTAACAGTCGACAGTGATCAGCCCAATAAATTTTTGATTTTTTGACCAATAGCTTTAAAATTTTGTATGAGGGCATACTGGATGCTGGCGAATTCAAAAACTTAAAGATGCTGGCTAAGGCGGGATCAAGGGGATCAAAACTTTTTGTCCCCGGTTTTATTGAAAACTTGCATATATAGGGGCGATTTTCTGCTGTGTTGAACACGCATCTAAAATCCGTTTTTCGATCCAGGTTTTCGGCAGTTAAAGTTATATGTAAGCTTATGCTGAGTTGAATGAAGATGAATGAAAGATGAATCGAAAAACGGATTTCAGATGAAAAATCGGGGACTTGATCCTTTTGGTGCCGTCCCGTCCCACTATATCAGAAATTTTAAATTTTTAAGTTTCAAATTTTTGAATTAATCTGCATCTAGTATGCCCCAGACAAAATTTTAAAATTATTAGTCTAAAAATCTAAGTTGATGGGATTGACTTTAGAGTTTTTAGAAAATTCACCACCCCACAGTACGGTTAGCTAGTTTTATATAATTTTGCAGAGAATGGACTAGGTAAAGCCAAATTTACGCAAACTAGAAGATGCAAACCTGCTAGGGGTTAGGACAACCAAATCACCTGGATTATCTCGGGATGCTCAAAACATCGCCTATGTCAGAAAACAACGCTGCTTTAATAATACAACACAAACCTATTTACAGTCAGTAAAATTATGAAATTCAGTGGAATAGGCAACTACTTAAATACAAAGCAAATGACACAGCATATATTAAATATACTTACAGATTTCTGAAATATATGAAAGCTTAAGTAAATCGTGTATACAGGAGCAAAGCTATAGATACAAGTACAACACAAATTAATCGCGTATATATACAGTTCTTCAACAGTTTATATACAGTCTCTTGGCGAAGTTACACGAAGTATTACCGTTAGTTACTATCTACATCTACATACTATTTACATTGCCTAGTAAATGTTCATGAGTGAAGCAAAGCTATGTAGGAGCAATTCAATGAAAGGCTCATCTGTTAAATTCCTCAGTTAAATTTACATATTAAATATACAGAACAGCACAAAAAACAAAGTATACCGAATAAAGTACGTAATGCCAATTACACGTAATTATCGAGCACACACACCACAATAGGCTTAATATTCAAATGGCTAAATATCTGGAGCAGCAATAGCGAGCCAGTACTAGTAACAGATTTCCTGTCCCGAACTTCTCATGGGTTTGCTTACAATTGATGTTACCACACCACAAAAGTTCCAAAATACAATAAAAAATAGTCAACCGATCCCAGCGCTTGTCAATTTTATTCTATTCTTTTCCGTCTGATTCCAGTCACTGAAAATCATAAACACACCTGCCTGCAAATATTATACTACACATTTCATTACCGTTTATTGGAATATGTACACAAAGACTATAATAAAAACACTACATATATATACACACGGATGAGCTGAATGAAGTACTAAGCGTGTAGGAAAGGAATCTATACTCCAGCTCCAATCCTGTTGCATAGTCAACAAAAAGAAATAAAACCCCCGAAAAATTATTTTACCCATGTCAGGGTGGCACCGGCGCGCATCGCCGGATACACAACCCTTGAGCCAGGACTGTCAGCTCCAATGATGACTGCAACTGTGGAAATAGGAGCCACCTCCTCAAGGCAGATGCCTTACACAGTCTCCAGTTACTACCTTCTCACATAAGTGCTTCCCATTCACCGAGCAGTTAATGATGGATAGCTGGCTTGGTTAAGAGTTCAATGTGAACCGACATATGCTTAGCCCCTTACTCAAGAAAATTTGAGAAAGCTTTGTTGTAACGTAGAACCACTAATCATCGGATTAGAAGTGAAGCGCCTTAACTAGGCGACCATCAATACTCTCGGCAACAAATATACTCATTAAAAGTGAGCAATCGAAATTATGATGATGGTGGGTTTGCAATTTTGGAAGTTCCAACTAGGACCTCAAACACCATTCAATACGTACATTCTCACTATACATTACATACAAAGAAGTAAATAACATGGAATACACAAAGAACGAAAGCAAACCTGAAGCATATGTACATTATGCAACCTACTAAAATTGTTTTATCTAAATCCACAGAGCGCAAAGCCGTACAGAAATCTGAGGTCCAGCAATAGACTAAAAACTGAAAGCAAGGACTAAGTATATACAGCTTCTTAAAGTACAACACAGCTCAATATAATTATCATACATAATAAAAATTATTTCCAGAGTACGTATACAAATTGGAAACACTTACGAACAGCACGGTAATAAAGGTATAAAACTGTAAAAGCGAGTTAACAGTTTGTTGACGGACTAGACCGGTAGTTAACCACGTCCAGCTTTAAAACGTTGTTGTAGTAGCATTGCAACAAATTACAACAAGTACAACACTACACTTAGCTAAATTGTATTCAAAACAATTTAGTCTAGAAGTCAAAGCAGGAAAGTTGCACACCACCAAAAACCGAAAAAAACCGTGCCGTGGCGGGAAAATCAAGCTAGCCAAGTAAGGAAATAACGTAAAGTACATTACAAATCAGCCCTAGATCCGCCCATGGTTTTGAAAAAGCTGGCCACCGAATGAGTGGCACCCGAGAGCCACTGATTCAGCGGGGCAGCCGCACCCCTCAGTCCATCTCCCCCCGGTAGGCCGGCCCCCAGGCCACCGGACGCGCCCACACCCGGCCCAAGGGCCGTCCCCGGACCCCAGTCCGGTATTCCCTCCACATTGGGCACCGATTCCCATTCCGACTCAAGCTGTCGATCATCCATCCATTCTGCTACAGAATCAGGATCCTGGAAAAGCCACGGCTCCTCCCAGCGCCCGCTGAGCCGACGAACGGCATCATCAAAGCTCTGACAGAAGGCTGGCGACCAGCAGGCCGGATGGCTGAGCGCCCGGTTTAGGAATTCCCGGGAGTCCAGGGCCAGGCTGAGATTTTTCAGATTTCTCAACGGCCGTTGGAGCTGGACTCGCTGAGGACTAAAACAACCTCCGCTGATCAGATTTAGGGAACCGGAATTTTCCTCACCCTCCGGCCTCGCCTCAGGGAGAGCCTGTAAGCTGAAACAGAGAGAGCTGACGTTGGCATGCAGCTGGAGGATCATGGTCTCAAAGGAGGCCGGTCCAAACTGGCCGGCCCGACAGCACTCGGCCCGCGGCAGAAAACAGTAGCGGCCGGTCTCGGCCAGACGCTGATAGGGCAGCCAGACATCCAGCAGGGCCGATAGGATCTCAGTGAGATGGGCAGCCTGTGAAAGACCGGCCAAAACACCGGCAGCCCATCGACTGAGGGCTACTTCTGGTCGATAGGGAGCCGAGCCCCCGGAAGCGCCTTCCCCGCTATCACCGGCGCAGGGTAGCTGGCTGTCTTCCAGGAGAGGAAGGGCATTGGGCCCAAGCCCACCTGACGATCCCACAGGCGACGACAGAGGGGTCCCGGACGCCGTTCCAGGAGCCGGCCCGCCTCCTGGTCCGGTCAGGGCACCCGACGGACCAGCAGACAGAGCCGGGGTGGGAAAGAGCCAATTCCTTAGGCCCATATACTCACCGTGATCAGGCACCGGGCATCCACCAATAGAAAACACCACAGGCATCCACAGGGAGCGCTGTTCCGCCGCACACACCCAATGATTCCCACGATACTCTGTCATGGTGGCTTCTGCCAGATCGGACAGGAAGCCTGTGTGCGGTCCCGTCGTGGGACTGCCAGCCAGAGACGACGGAGGAGACAGGCCGGCGCCAGCCAGGGAGCTGGGCCCGGAGGTCGTATCAGACGGCTGGGAACCGGAACCGGAACCGGAAGAAATGGCTGAAGAAAGGCCATCATTGGCCATAATTGAAATCGGAAAGACAAAACGGAATAGGCCGTGGGCCAGCCGCTGTTGACACTGATAGTATTTCCGGGTCACTGTGTGCCGGTGGGAGGCCCGTTCGTCCAGGGCGCGTCGCCCCTGACTCAGTTGTCGGCGAGAGTTGAGAAGCCATTCGCCCAGACGATGCCGCATGGACTGACGGTCCTCAATCTGCTGCTGCAGATCTGACTGACGCTGACGCTGCCGCTCCACTCGCTCACGCCTCAGATACCTGCAAAATACTAAAAAGAATGAAAAAGTTCAGAGCAACATGAACATTTCAGAGAGTAATAGTTAAGCCGAGTGTAACTTTAAGATCGTCAAAAATTTAAACTACTCTAAATTTTTTGGTCCCGTTCGACGTCGTGACGTAACCATCGGGACCAGCATCGGACTCCGCTGCAGCTCTAGTTATTATGTACTCTTGATAAAGATAGATTATGTTTAGAGGATAAGCGTTTGATTAGGACTTAAACGGCCAAAATATTAGGTACTTACAGTAGCGTTCTCAGAAGGCTAAGAGACTCTTTGAGTCGGTGTATCTGATCCTGAAGACGGTGCGGGGAATCGTCCACTCGATCCAGTCGAGATATCACCATGGAAAGTAAGGAGTCCCGACGCTCCGACAGAATTCGATATCTATTCAGTCCATCACCTACCGTATCACATCCTAAAAAATTGTTAAAGCAAAATACAATAAATAATACACACAAAAATGCCTTGCCAACGTTACCTCACAAAATCCCCCGAAGCCCCCACAAAAAAAAAGTAAAAAAAAAAAAAAAACAAAAAAAAACAAATTCCCCCACGCAAATTTTAAACTTAAAAATTTGCTATTAAAGTTAAAAACCCCAAATAAGGGCATATTAAGCAAAAATAAAGTTGATTTCGCGCCGAAGGCGCGAAAATTTTTGAAATTTTATGTCCGCGCTGCGCGCGGACAATAAAATTTTTTCTTTACATCTGGTTTCGGGGGGGGCGGCCCCCCCCGCCCCTGCTCAAGATAGGTATATAACCTAATAGATAAAGACAGCAAAGCTGTTTGTGTATGAGAATAAATTGATCTGACAGTTTTGGTGTTTCTAAACTGGCATAAAGACCCTCCTCACCTCACAGCGAGGTCGAAGGGGGGAAGTTGAGAGGCTTCCGAAATGTTAGGCAGAAGTCGAAAGCATAATTTGTAAAAATATTGAATTGGTTTCCCTTATGATTCGAAAAAATTTTTGTCTCCAATTCGGCTCAAGAAGTAGCCCCCAGGTAGAATCGAGATCGGTGACTTCAAAAATCGGGTCGAGAGATCTAAGATCGGCAGAATCGATCAATAAAAATCGATCAAACCATTTTGACTCCGATTTTCGCGAAAAGACTCACGTAGAGAAATTCGGGGTGCTGATTACGAACTTGCGTCGAAATTTCAGGAAATTGATGATGAAACTTAGGTGTCACCTGTGTGGATGGATGGATGGAAACGGACACCGAATAGCAGAGTTGGACGCGGGCCGCGGGTACCCGCGGGGCGAGGCGGGCCGAAACTTACTACCCGCAGCGGCCCGTGCGAGCCGATGCGGGCCGATTTTTGGAGTGACAACATAACTTTTTAAGTTTAAATTTAAAAGCTGGAAACAATATTTTTGATACGAAATCAGAAAACCTAAACTGAATTAAGGGATCTTGGCTCGACAACCAACGGAAAATTTCTAAGTCCCAACTCCACTGAAAATAGTCAAAAATAGGCCTAAATATGCTGTTTTGGGCCATGTAGTGGGACGCATACAGTGGCGCAGCCAGGACTTTGTGACGGGGCATGCGGACCAGAATTTTTGAAAATCAATTTCTCTCCACTAGAGTGGTTTTGCTGGGTTTTCATTTACTACTGGAGGGGGCATGCGTGTCGGTCAAATGGACGGAATCGGGGGCTTGGCCATATTTGTCTGGGCCTCCACGCGGTGATTACTCTGGTAATCTGCGAGTGGTGCAGTTGTTAAACCTGCTCAGGCAAATAGGGTCTCGTCCTACTGACCTACACAAAGCGCGTGTAGGCGACAAGTCCCCGTCTTAAACTTCCTACATTCGATGACGGCAACCCTGTCATGAACAGGGTTTCTGTGATTGAATGTCCTTCGGGGCCACGCGGCAGCTCACCAGCTAGCGGGCGGGAAGTTATACTTGCTTACTTACTTACTTACTGGAGGGGGCATAAAAACGACCTTGCCCCGCCAAAAAAGTGGGTGACCCTAGTGGTACCAATTACCAAACTTTGCGGTGAAAAATTGAAAAAATTACAAAATTAAGCAGTCATGAAAGTGAATAAACATAATAATTAAAAAAATTATAATTAAATAGGAGTAAGTTTCACCAAATATATATTTAATAATCCAGAATAAATCCATATACATTAAGGCAATTGATGGAATATAATATAGTATAAAATAGCAATTAAGTAAAACTTAAATTATTAATGAATTTAATAGAAAGTATGTCTTGGGCCATGAGCACGCCTGCAAATAAAACATAACATTGTACGAAATAATTTTCACAAAGGTTTGACGGAGCTGTTATCCTTAAACACTAGTCATTACTTTAGTTTTGCCCCTTTTAAATAGCTTTAAAAAACCAGTTAACAAACTTTCTTGATTAATTACTTTAATATTCATGGAAATATTGTGAAAATCAGGTGTCTTACTTTTTGGTTGAATTGTTTTGCGAGTTTTGGAACTTTTAAAATATAAGTTGACTTAATTAATTACTTATATATGCATGGAGGTTTTGAAAATATCAGATAGGTATAAAATGTTTCTCACTTTTCTCTTAAACTATTTTGAAATTTTTTGTAACTTTTAAAATGTTACGTCCAGTTGGAATGTGCTCCTATGCAAAGCACTTGATGTGCGTTGTTTTAGGCTACAAATATCCGTTTATGTATGAAATATTCAAAATTTTTACAGACTTTTACCAACATTCGAGGATTTCCCATCAGGCAAAACGACATTTTACTGCTTGTCTTGAATATATTTTCCGAGCCTTATTTTATAGACCTATTCCCGAAACAATCAAACTGGGTGGTAAAAGGAGAAGACACTGTTTTATTGGAGCTAGTTTTTACTGTATGCAACGGTTTCAAATCCTTGCCGGTACAGCGAGGGCTGATAGCAGAAAGGCAACAGAGGAGTACGGGTTGTCAATTGTTCTTACTGAAATGAGTATTGACGATTCGAAGAAAGTAAAATATTCAGTAAATCTCAGTTCTGTGGTTACTAAGATTTCCTCATTGGCTTTGGATTTGGATCCCCCTCGACCACAGTTTATTTTCTATGACATAGCTATACGTCCCAGTCCATATCCGTCGTCGACTAAACGAGATCAACAGCTGCAAGCGGAGCATGAGGAAGCCGAAAACGATACCCAAGCTCGTTTTTCTGAGCTCTGTCGTGTAGTAAAAGGACGCAGAAAGAAAAGCAGAAAAATTGCTACTAATTTAAACGTCAAGTGTAACAAAGCCAGAATAGTTTCTCGACGTTCTCGTAACAGCATACTAACCAGGATGTGCAAACGTATGGGTTTGCAGCAGAAAATTCATGTTAATGACAAGAGAATGATTCTATTTGATATGAAACTGCAGTGCGATGATATTTTGAATTCGAGATTTAGTGGAATTGAAAACTGCCTAAATACTTTAACGAAATTTCCAATAATGAAGGAACTAACTGTTAAAATAAAGGAAACCTTTTACATCACCTCAACGGACATTAATCGACTTTTATTGAAAATCAAAGAACTACAGCTTTGCTGTACTAAAACTGTTCGTATTGTGAAACAAATAGGTGGGATAATGAAGTCATTGGTTAATGATCGAAACTATTGCTTTAAGCTGGATGACTTTGTTTTGAAAATATTTGAAAGAATCGAAAGCACTGGAGTTTATAGAAGCATTGAATATTCTGTGAAAACCGAGTGTGAACTTCTGTCATTCAGACTTGTTAAACTAGCAAATGGCGTATTGACAACAGCCGATAAATCTTTGAACTTGAAAGCTCCATATCCAGCGACACGATTTCTTTTCCAGCTGAATAAAAACTTGGATTCTTTGTACCAGAACCTATTGGAGTCTGTTAAAAACAATGGAGATCTGAGAAAAGTGTTAGAGCGTAATGCTGTAAAACTGGAATGCATTTGTAGTAATGTAGAATTTGCTTAACCATGCATGTATTTGGTAGTCAAATAAATGTGCTGTATATAGTTTTATAGAAATGAAGCGAAAGCAAAGTTTTAAAGTGGTTTGTCAAGTTGCTAAAAGGGAGATCTCACTAAGTAAGATGGTAGGCATTCGGGTAAAATTCTGTGGAGAACTGGAATGCATTTGCAATAATATATATAGAACATTACATTTATACAGAATAAAATTATAAGGGTCTTAATAAAATTATAAGGGTCTTCTAAAAATGTAAAAAATTTTAACAATATTCAAATTCCCGAAACACCTACGAAACGTTACTAAGCATGCTTATTTGAACCAGTTTTCAACAGAATTATAAACCAATATTGAATTTGCTATCAAAATTACGGAGAGGTCTAACTGTTTTTCTGGTTATTGTAATGAAAGTTGGTGAAAAGTATATAAAAAGTATTCATTTATTGAATTTATAGCAAATCTATCAATTAAAAGCAATTAAGAAACCAATATTAAAGTTACAATGAAGTTACTATTTAACCAGTCCAAATATATAGATTTTTTATTAAATAATGTTGTTCTCATTCGACGGATCAAAGTTGTTGTAGTCTGCATCAACATCATCTGCAACTTCCAATTCATAGGTTCTGCAGCATCGACTGTATTTCAGTGCAGTCTTGCTATCAAGAGTGGCTTCTCCCCGTCCGCATTCAAAGCCATGTTTTTCCAGATTTGTAGTATTGTTGAAGGTACCTTCGTGTAGATACAAACTCATGAAGTCCACAAATTCCGTCATGATAGTATAGGCATAATAATGATCTGGCTTCTTCTGTGACGGCTTGCATTCGTTTAAAAAAATAGACTTCTTCTCTCCAAATCCCATTTTTGGAAATGAAACTTCCACAATTATGTGATTTATTGGCATGAATGTTTGCAGTTTCTCGACCCATTTATCGAAAAAACGCACAACAAATTCAAAGTTATCCAAACTGTAGGTCTTAGAAGAAATTTCTAAGGCATAAAGAAAGAATGATCCTCGTTTTGCAACAAAACTAGTTTGAAAATGACTGCTAATCAATCCGGCACTTTCAATAATCACAAGTTTGGTAGGATCAGTTGAAGTCACTTTTGGGAATGACAGCACAGGGTTGGTCGCAGGTAGAACTTTAAGAGATGGGTCCATTTATGGTGTACGAAGTGTTCCTGCAGAATTACTTCCCAACTGATTAAAATAATCAAGAATCAACATATTTATACTTACTACAAGCATTGTAAGAATCACGTGAGCAGACTGTATAATTAATCTTATTGCAGACACTAATCAAAGCATATCTCATCTGACAGTATAAAAGGATCAACTACTTTGTGGGAATTCACTTGACACTTATGTTTCAATACAGTTGGGAAGCAGATGCCTTTGGAAACTAGAGCTCAACCTGCATCAAATGGCAAGAAATTCTGCCGCATGAAAAAATGTTATGCCAACTTTAATCTTCAAAAATTGCCGAAACCGCCATTTTCGGTCTGTCGGATCCTGCGTAGAGGCTTTCTGCAGCCATAGAAGTAGCAAACCTTCACTAATCGAGCTGAACTCTGTTGTGGTGTGGGGATGTTTTCGACTTCGCTGAGTTCAAATATCTCAAAAAATTTGATTTTTTCGATTTCTGGGGTACCATTTCCCAAGAAACGCGTTTTTGGAAATTTATTAAGATTAAAGTTGACATAAAAAATCTTTCAGGCGCCAGAATTTCTGCCTGGCACAAATGAGTACTTCTATAGGGCCTCCTTTTATGCCAAATTACAGTCTTATAGCTCGCACCAGTAATAAAATTTTCCTTTCGTTTGCCAAAAATTTTTAAATTTTTGCCGAAACTTCAACTTTGAAGAGTAATTCCCTTAGATGCAGATAAGATACAGACATCTAGTATTTTTCTGCAGGTAGGGACATATGTGCCAAATCATATTGGCGAATGGCAGCTTTGAAGCTTGGGCCTAGCAGTCAGTAGAAATTTTTAATTATGTTGGTAGTTGCGAAAAATGGGGGGGTCGGGCACATAAACGCGACGGCTGCACATGGCTGGAACGCAGCTAAGATCTCAGTACCCGATATTTTTTTGACCATACCCATGCTCTATATCCTCGCCAAAAAGTAGGCCAATCGGACAAAGTCGGGGCAAACCTTTAGTAGCCCCCCGCTTAAGAGCCGGCTATTTCGGTTAAGCTACATTTTAATATTTACTAGCCGGTTTCCTGCTGAAACTCCATCTTTCGAAAAAATGACCCTTATGTTCATGCTCCGACTTAGCAGTTAGCAATGGACAGTCTCTCCGTTTTCTCGGTTCATGCTTGAACGGAGAAACGGTGCAAGTGTGAAGAGGAGAAACAGACAAACGGATACAAAATTATTTAGAAAGCTTATCTGTCTACAACTACAACTAAATATTTTTGCTAAATTTTTAGAAATGTAAGGAAGTTGTCCCGACATAAACCGGTGATACCAAGAGTCCATAATTCCCTTATATTATAGAAGAAGAGTAAGCCACTAGAGGGCTTCTCTTCCTGGCATTGCGTAACGGTGCTCCGCCCACAATGCGCGAATGTTCCCCCGTTTGGGGGGGGGTCGACCAAATCGACAGCGCATACCCCCCGGCCTCCCTCCGTTTGGTGGGGGGGGGGGGTAGCCAAAAAGAGGTCCCCGTTTGGTGGGGGGGGTAGCCAGCAGCCAATCAGATTGCAGAGACCCCCCTCCGTTTGGTGGGGGGTAGAGCAGAGGATTACGGTAGTTTTTGTTCTATTTGTGAATTGGCCCCCGTTTGGTGGGGGGGGGGGGTAGCCAAAAGTGGTCCCCGTTTGGGGGAGGTCACAAAAAGTGGTCCCCGTTTGGGGGGGGTCGCCAACTGCCAATCAGAATGAGCCAAACTTAGCCTGCTTGAGCGACCCCCCCCAAACGGGGACCTCTTTCAGCGACCCCCCCCCCCCCAACGGGGACCACTTTTGGCTACCCCCCCACCGATCTGTTGCTACGTTGGTCCGTCCGTGCGCTGCTCCTTTGGTTCTTGAACCGACCATAATGGGGATTTCCGCCACTCTATATTGTGGATCCTTAGCTTTAATTATTCCGGTTGCCAGCCTTCCAAGGATCTTAACGCTGGTATATTGCATTATCCGGACATTCTCAACTTATTAATTTAAGTAACTGCTAGTCGCTAATTGCAAACCCTTTGAAAAACTCGAAACCGGCCGAGCTGATTTTTTATCCGTTTACCCAACTTGATCACACCTTGAATCTGCAGGTCTATAACCAAATACCAAGAGTGCATGATAAACCACTAAGAGTGTGACAAGCGTCACGCTCTCAGTAATTAAGCTTTGGGCGTCTGAAGTTCGCAAGATGCACACTTTTAGACTAACTGAAGTTAACTACGACTAATTTGTGGGGGAGGCCGTTATCGTGCAGATCATGTCGCAAGCCTAATAACTAAGAGCGTGGCCGCTAGTCACGTTCTTAGTTATTATACCTTTGCTAACACAAATTCACCAACGACAACATCTTTAATTCAAACAAAGAAACAATAACAGTTCACTGGTTAATTATTTTGTGGATCAAAATGTGTGTTCAAAACAACATTTTCCTTAGTGACTTCGGACGTAACATCTAAAAACAATAAACGGCAAATTAATACATCAAAAATGTCTGAACAAATGGACATTATTTATTGATCTTAGAGTTGTGTCCGAGACCAGTCAGCCTCGAAAGTAAAGATCAAATTATCGCTAGTGTTTTTCACACTGACTCCACCAGACAACAAAAACTAAACTCCGCTACAAATCTTGCAGATTACAGCAGAAGCTATGACTTGTTACAGTTTGCATGGCAGACCTTGCCGGCATGGGTCTTTGATTCAAGTGGTCCTACGGACAATATAGGAAATGATCGACCCGAGGTACGGCAAGTTTCGACTGTCCGGGCCCAGAAAATTACTTAACGACACAACTCCAATCGGTATAACGGTTTGATCCAGTGCAAATTTTTGTCCAATCTTATGCAAAAACTGAATGCAAAAACTAACTTTTATAACTTAATATAAAGCTAGTCATCAAAGGGAATTTCAAGCATTATCAAGTTTTATTTCATTTCATTTTCAACAAGTCATTCAATTTTCAATACAGGGGATAGGCCCCTGATTATAAGATTATTAAAAAATGAAAGAAAGCAGCACACCAGCAAGCGCCTGAAATTGAAAAAATCAGGAATCCTTGCCGAACACAAACCAGCGTTTTCTACCTAACACCCCAACCAATGCAGATGTGCATACATAGACGGTGTACTGTACCTTTAACTCATAATTATGACTTGAACAGTCCGCCAGCCCTAACATGCTTATCCTTCAGATAGTCACTGTGGGTCTGGTAGGGCGTACGCTCCAGGGGCGTCTGTTGCCAGAGGTCAGGGGTCAGATAGCAATAGGTCTGGGCAATGGCCGCATAGGTTGCCTTGGCTGAAAAACAAACAAACAAACAGTGAAAATGAAGAAATTGTAGACCACTTAAAACAGGGCAGGGATAAACGGTACGCGAACAAACATTATCTTGTCCCGTCACTCCTACATAGACAATTGGTCAGCTAATGATTGTGAATGAGTGATTTTTGAAATTTGCCCAGAGGATAGAAGCAAAACGCTTTTCCCTTGTAGTAACGTGCAAACAGACAAAAAGAGTTCTCAAAAAAGAGTACGGTTACGGTACACGGTTACACGATTATAAAGCTGAAATTATATAAAGAATCTATCGAAACATGATATCCATGCAACCATTAACCTAATTTTGCGAGCAAAAAAGTGGAATAAAGGTACAGAATTGGAGGCTTTTCCAGATTACCCTCCCAGTAACAATATTCTTAAAACGAAACCAATCTAGATAAAAGTTTGGTATACGCATGTTTCCAGGAATAAAATGTAAGCATTAACTAAACCTATACTGAGCTAAGGAAAACCTGACTCGAAAAAAAGTTCACATTCGTGTTGTGCCAACCCGAAAACCCTGTATACCTACCACTTTGCAGTAAAATCGAATACAAATATTTTCGGTTTCCCTTGGTCCTTCCTGGCAAATCAAAAGAATAGAATTTTGCGATAAAATTCAGCGTGGTCGAAAACATACCCATACCAAACTTTAGCTCAACTGGCCAAGTTCATTTTTGCAGAGGTCAGGAGGATAAGCAAAGACCTCGCCTCATAATTGTTTGTTTTACAATCTAACTCTTCAAACACTAGCAGCTGGAACAGCCAATAGCGACACCAGAGAAGAAGAAAACGAACCGAAATTTCCCAGGGTCCCTGTGGAGCCAACGGCACTGGTATAGCAGTCGTCTATCCCGGCCATCTGTAGCAACTTCTTGGGCACAGGGGCGCTCACAATCCCCGTTCCACGCGGGGCTGGGATCAGGCGTACCAGGACAGAACCACACTTTCCGGAAACCTGAAACACAGACACTTACTTGATGTAAGCTTAAGTTGTATATAAGTTTACGCTGAGCTAAGGAAAAGCTGAATCGAAAAACGGACTTCAGATTCGTGTTCAGCGGCCCAGAAAACCCCTACATGAAACTTTTCAGCAAAATCGGCGACAAAAATTTTTCGGTTTCCCTTGGTCCCCCCTTGCGAATCGAAAAAATCGAAATTCGCGAAATCGAAAAATTTTGCGATATTTAAACTCAGCGTGGTCGACAACATACCCTTAACAAATTTCAACTCAATTGGTCAAGGTTTGTAAGAATTTTGAGTGTGGAGGAAGGGGTAATCTGGAAAAGACCCAATAATCGTACATAGGTTGTCATGGGCACTAGCGTAACCTTCGGAGGGGGGCAAGCCAAATAGTTTCCGAAATTTTTGCTTCATCCGCACTCGGTGGAAGAATGTCAGCTTAATTTTGGTGCTATTGGGGGAATTTTCGTGAAAAATTAAATTAGCGCCGCTGGCGAATTTTTTTCGGGAAATATTAACCTATGCTGCTACGAGACATTGATAATTTTTCTTTCGTCTCTGATTTTGGAGGGGGGAATGCCCCCTGGCTACGCGCCTGGTCAAGGGGGGCTATGGGGCACGCAAGCACTCCCTCCACTACAAGAAGGGGCAAGGCTAAACTAGTCAAAGGGTAAGCAGAAAGGCTGAAAAAATAGGACATATACAGCACCGGCTTCGCCGCAAATTTGAACTAACTTTTTTAGGAAAAATCATACTAAAACTTTCTTCCGACGCGATTTGCGAAATTGCGATTTTATTGAAATTAATTTGCGCCAACTGAAACGCTAATTTATGCTCATGGTGCAAGCCCCCTCAAAATGTTCCTGGGGCAAGCCTCTACCCAATGATCCGACCCTATGTTAATCTAACATTGTCTAACATTCTAATATAAAAATCCGGTTCTGACAAAAAAGGCAATAGCAGGTCTCCCATCTTTTTTTACAATCTTCTGAACTACTCATAGCCAATCTCGACTATGTAAGTAAGTAATCCCAAGAGTAATAGGAAGAGTGGGAAGCCCAATTATACGTACATGTTTGTAAAAGAGTTTAGCGTTTCTCTGATTGGTTGATTTGTAGCTACCGTATGCCGTCAGAAATCAACCAATCTGCTAAGAGCTAAAAGCTTTTACAAACATGTATATAACGTGTAATTGCCCCCCCCCCCCCCGAGGTCTCGGGGGGGGGATCCGCTTGTAAACGTAAATTTGACATAAGGCAGGCGATTCGTCAATAAGATGCGATCAGTTCACACGCATATAAACGTATGGTTAACAACGGTAAGTGGGATCCCCCAGATTTCGGCCTTAATGTGCCTTAAAGCATCTCGCAGGCCATTTCCATTTAGGAAAGGCTAAACTTCCCACTCTTCCTATTATTTACAACATACACTTGGCAAACTTTTATATACACTTTTCAGGAAAAACTTTTGCAACGGAGTCTTGAGAATTTTTACGTCTGTATACTCTGGACTTCTCAACACATGGCCCCTCACCTGTATCCACTTTGTACCCCATGGAGACAGACAGACGTCATGGAAACGTGTGAGAAAAGTAAGTTTGCATTTTGCAAGACCAGCAATTAAAAACAGCGTCAAGCGCTTTTAGTATACGTTTATACGTTTATGGATGGCTGGCGCAAATCAGACCGGTATCATGGCCAGTACAAATCAGTAGACAGATCTATAACGCAAAAGGCTGACTAACGGTCAATCTTTCCTATGCCTGCTTCCCTTACAGGCCTAGCAGCAGTAGTAAAAAACGCTGGGATACATTACAGATAAAAAAGGACCCACCTTACAGGGTACAGTATGGGGTTTACCGATCTTGTTACCCCAGTAGCCACGACGAACAGGAACAACGGACAGCTTGGCCGCAATAATTGCACCACGAATCGCAGTTGCAACCTAGAAATGTACCACGCCACAACTACTTAGATAAAGCTTAAATAGCTCTATATTAGACGCTACCAATGCTAAATGAAACAAGAAAGTAAAATGCTCCTCCGGAGCATGGAAAAGTAATATGGGTGGATAGGGTGAGGTTGCGAAATCAAGAGAGGACTAGTTTTGAAAATGCTTAATATGGGGCTAGGTTCTGAAAGAAAGGAGGACTAGGTTGTGGGCGAACTAATATGGGCACAGCGTCGCCGAACAACCCATATTCGCGGGCTGTAAAAATTATACAATCATCTATATCAATTTCTAGACTATAAATTATAGCTCCAGATTCTAAATTAGATGATATAATCTATATCCGCATATTCGTACTTCCATATTCGTATTATATAGTCAGACTTTTCCTTCGAGAAAGTCTAAGCTTACTGTTCATTTTATGCATTTATACAGACAGCATATATTTAAAGAATAATTTTATAGCGATTGTCCTTGACTGCAACCCTGCCGGATTGAACCAATAGTTTTACCGCCACATCCCTATGTTGCTGTCCGATACTTGTCATAGTCCAACTAAATTTAAGGTATATATAGCAAGGTTCACAAAAAAAATCAAAAATCGAATTTTTGCTGGCAATTTCGCAAATGAAGTCCGATCGAAAAACTTTTGGTACGTATGGAACGGTAGTGACCCCCTCTACATATGGTGCAAATTTCATGCCGGTAGCCCTCGTGTAGCGTGAGTAATAAAAAATTTTTGTGATTTTTTTGTGAACGAATTCACAAAAAAAATCACTCGTTCACAAAAAAAAATCACCACCGGATCTGATCTCAGGATATAGCTAGGAAATTTTTCTTTTCATGCATAAATAGAGCATAGTCCATAGTGTTATTATGTAAAAAAATTTGGACCCCCAAGTTTTTTTTGCACAGGCTGAACTTCGAATTTTGGTTCTCGGCCCCCGGGTCCAAAGTGGCTACCCAGGCCAATGTGCTTGACCTTTATTATTGATACCAGGAAGCTAGGAATCCACTTATTTTGTGTTCTATTGCTCTAGTAAGCACAGAACAAACAATTTGGCGGAGTAATTTCGTATCTGGAATGGTCACGTGACTTGGCCTAGGGTCACGTGACCTGGGTCGGGGTCACGTGACTGACCAAAAATTTTATTTCAAGGTCCAAGAAGCCTAAAAACTCGCCTATATAGGTTTTTCGGTGCGTAGAATTCAAATTTGGCATTAGTTTTTAGGTAGCTTTTGCCCAGATAGGTGATCCTGACCACCCCCTGGGTCCGGAGGGTCCGGGCCGGGTCCATCGGCCGGACCGTCTGCCAGAAGGGGGTTGCGGTTGAGGTACCTAAAACATGCTCTATATAGGTTTTCCGGGTGGCTGAGCTCGAATTTGGCATTAGTTTTACCCTAGCGGTTGCCCCAGAGGCATTTTACAAAAAGTTGATAGTGATTTTTCTTTTGTGAACTTGTTCACAAAAAAAATCACCCACCGGTGGCGAACCCAGAGGACCTGGCAGGGAATCCAATATATGGTTGGATAGCTTAGAGTTAGGACATGTCACATGCATAATATGGGGTACCTGCGCAAAGTCTATAGTGAGTACCAGCAAAAATTTCAATTTTGGTCCGGAGTTGTCAGAGGGTCCGATTTTGGGTGGGTCGACTATTTTGGGCACCCTAGTCGGAGGAATTGAGCCTCGGCAGCCAAACTTACATATGTTGGGGTTGGGACTTGTGGCTATTACCATGCAAAAAATTTTCCGGCTGCGGCTTGTTGTTAGCCGTCTAGGTGGGTGATTTTTTTTGTGAATTTTCGGGGTGATTTTTTTTTGTGAACCTTGCTATAGCTAGCCTAAAACTGCCCAGGCAAACAACTCTACTATATCTTGCAGATTACCTATTCAACATTTTTCACTATAATTTTGACCGTTCTATATATATGTGACAAACGCTGAAGCGAAGCGTGCATGCCCGCGAATATGGGTTGTTCGGCGACGCTGTGTCCATATTAGTTCGCCCACAACCTAGTCCTCCTTTCTTTCAGAACCTAGCCCCATATTAAGCATTTTCAAAACTAGTCCTCTCTTGATTTCGCAACCTCACCGTATCCACCCATATTACTTTTCCATGCTCCGGAGGAGCATTTTACTTTCTTGTCCTCTTAGCACTTTAAAGATTCTCTGACAATATTCCAATCAGTGGCGCACCCAGAGCTTTCTGACAGGGGGGGCGGAACCAAAGTTGAAAATTTTCTTTTAAAATTTATTTATTTCTACACACACATGTTTTACACGCTTCGGGAACAAGCGTGTAGTAGTTAGTTTCATTGATTGAGGGATCTTATAAACGAGAAAGCAGGGGGTCTGGGGGGCGCAGCCCCCCAGAAGTTGAGAATTTTTTGCATTCTAGACAATGAAAGCAATTTTTTGTGACCATGGTTTGTTGTTTCAAATGATCATAGCCATCTTCTGGCTGGCGCCCTGGGTTCACCAGATATATATTATATTACCTTCAGCTTGCCTATATAACTCAAACGGATAAAATTAAAACAAAGCAACGCAACATAATTCTGATAAATCGGGGGTCTGGGGGCGGAAGCCCCCAGCGAAAAGCTAGAGCTCTTTTTAAAAAGTAACATCAGTTTGGAAATTTTTAGAGGCATTTTGTGGTTTTGTGGAAGCAAAATTTGATTGAGCATTTGTGTGTGCATTTTGTAAAAAAAGTGTGCATATGCACTAGTGATGGGCACGGACACCGGACATTTTCCATCCGGATATGCAGTGCCCATCACTAATGCACAACAAAATGCAGAAAAACCATGATTAGAAAACATTGGCGGCTAATGTCTATTTATTAAAGTCATGCCGCGTACGCAGAAAGAAACGTCCACATAACTGAAAGCCAACCTCCCCACCCCACCCCAATATGCTACCCTCAATACATAAAAAGAATGGTAAATTCGCGCCGAAGGCGCGAAATTTTTGTTTTTTCTGCTTTTCCTCCTTTTTGTTTCCTAATTTTTCTGACCTTCGAAACCTGACAGGGGGGGGGGGGGGGCCGCCCCCCCCGGCCCCCCCTTGGGTGCGCCCCTGATTCCAATGTTGTTAAACATTGGCCTTAAGATTAGCTCGTATGTCGAGGCCGAGGAAGAATTGGCAAGGGGAGGCCTCAATGAACGAAATTCCCCATCAAAAAAGTGGATCCCCCTTTGGTACCAATTTTGGGGACATTTATTGTTTTATATGTGGGCATTAATTCTTTGTAAAGTGTATATGTGTGCTTAACATCACGTGTGGCTGGAGTTGATCGCCAGGGGACGAAACTACATTTATTTATCGAAAACGGGTGGTCAATTTCAAAGAAAAATAACCTGATTGTAAGCCCCTGATGAGTCCCACAATCAGGTCAGTCGGGCATAACAAGGCGATCCATATATGCGATCACTGTGCACAATGATACTGTATGTCACAGCTGTATAGTCGTACATGTCAATGGTTACTATCTACATTAAGCTTTGCTCTTTTGTGTTAATTTGCTTTGTCCTTGACAATCTGGAACGGTTGAGGATTGCTCCCACCAGATTGTCCTGGGCCGGTGCGGATGCGCATCTTATTAGTAGTTTTTATGTTACACATTACATATTTTAATTTTTACGGCAGTGACTTATGAGTACGTATATCTATATGCTTTCTTATGAAAATCCTTCATTTGAAGGATACTTATGAATGCTGTCGTTCATAATGGATGACGGAACCTTATGAATACCCGTCGTTTTTGACGTTCGGGGACATTTATTGTTTTATATGTGGGCATTAATTCTTTGTAAAGTGTATATGTGTGCTTAACATCACGTGTGGCTGGAGTTGATCGCCAGGGGACGAAACTACATTTATTTATTGAAAACGGGTGGTCAATTTCAAAGAAAAATAACCTGATTGTAAGCCCCTGATGAGTCCCACAATCAGGTCAGTCGGGCATAACAAGGCGATCCATATGTGCGATCACTGTGCACAATGATACTGTATGTCACAGCTGTATAGTCGTACATGTCAATGGTTACTATCTACATTAAGCTTTGCTCTTTTGTGTTAATTTGCAGTGAAAAATCAGAAAGCGAAATTTTCAAAATTTTTCTTGTTGAACTTAACTAGTTTAATTAGACGGCATAACTTATTTTCCGGGTTATGCTGGATGCGTTTGCGGTGGTCAGTATGCCGTAGTGACCACTGGTCACTTCCATCGGTTTCGGCAAAATGCCCATTAAAACGTTGTCGATTTACTATAAACTTACTGTATAAAATTTACTATTACTTTACTGTATAAAAACATCCGCAACTAAAACCCCGAAAAACTAAGTTTTAGGTAGTTTGACCACTGGTCAGTAGACCACCTAGTTCGTAGTGACCAGTGGTCAGTTCCGTCCGTCAGATCTGAAAATGTGCTCATTGAGACGAACGTAATCGATTTACTATATATGCCTCCAACCAAAACGCCGAAAAATAGTCCATTTGACCAGTGGTCAATAGGGCCCCAAGGCAGTACTGACCAGTGGTCACTTCCATCGGCTTCGGCAACATGCTCATTGAAACGAGCGTAGACGATTTACTACATGTGCTCCCAACCAAAACGCCTACAAACGCTGTTTTAGGCCATTTGACCAGTGGTCAATAGGGCCCCAAGGCAGTACTGACCAGTGGTCACTTCCATCGGCTTCGGCAACATGCTCATTGAAACGAGCGTAGTCGATTTACTATATGCCCCCGACCAAAACGCGGAAAAACGCAGTTTTAGCCCGTTTGACCAGTGGTCAATAGGCCCCATAGGCTGTAGTGACCAGTGGTCACTTCCGTCGGTTTCGGCGATATGCCCATTGAAACGAGCGTAGTCGATTTACTATATGCCCCCGACCAAAACGCGGAAAAACGCAGTTTTAGGCCGTTTGACCAGTGGTCAATAGGCCCCATAGGCTGTAGTGACCAGTGGTCACTTCCGTCGGTTTCGGCGATATGCCCATTGAAACGAGCGTAGTCGATTTACTATATGCCCCCGACCAAAACGCGGAAAAACGCAGTTTTAGGCCGTTTGACCAGTGGTCAATAGGCCCCATAGGCTGTAGTGACCAGTGGTCACTTCCGTCGGTTTCGGCGATATGCCCATTGAAACGAGCGTAGTCGATTTACTATATGCCCCCGACCAAAACGCGGAAAAACGCAGTTTTAGGCCGTTTGACCAGTGGTCAATAGGCCCCATAGGCTGTAGTGACCAGTGGTCACTTCCATCGGTTTCGGCGATATGCCCATTGAAACGAGCGTAGTCGATTTACTATATGCCCCCGACCAAAACGCGGAAAAACGTAGTTTTAGGCCGTTTGACCAGTGGTCAATAGGCCCCATAGGCTGTAGTGACCAGTGGTCACTTCCGTCGGTTTCGGCGATATGCCCATTGAAACGAGCGTAGTCGATTTACTATATGCCCCCGACCAAAACGCGGAAAAACGCAGTTTTAGGCCGTTTGACCAGTGGCCAATAGGCCCCATAGGCTGTAGTGACCAGTGGTCACTTCCGTCGGTTTCGGCGATATGCCCATTGAAACGAGCGTAGTCGATTTACTATATGCCCCCGACCAAAACGCCGGAAAACGCTGTTTAGAGTGAGTTTTCCCAACTTTGACCCTGGGCGAGGAACCACGAGAGCCATGCTGACCAGTGGTCACTTCGGGCGGTATCGGCAGTATGCTCATCGTTTTCAGCGACCCTAATTTACTATATATGGGCGCCACCCCAAGGCCGAAAAACGCCATTTTTAGTGACTTTTAGGGCATTTCTAGAAAAAGTGGGACTTGGAAACTTTTCGCCCAAACAGGCCAAAAAATGCAAAGTTTGGGCCCATCTCCTGAAAGCTACAGAGCGAAATTAAAAAATCCCCTCGTTACTTTGTGTGCATTGGCCGAAATATTCAAATAAAATAAACTAAACCGATCTAGCTGCTAGCCTGTGAAAAAAGTCCACCACAACCGAAGTGCCAAAATAGCGAAAGTCCGACTTTGGGGCCTTGGCACAGAGCCAAAATTGGCCAGGTGCCAAAATGACCAAAAAGGTAGCATGGGGGGATACTGTCTACCAACATATCACAGTAGTATTGGACCAAAATGCCCACAACGTTCCAACACTTCGCTAGAAAATGCACTTCCGAAAAGCGTTATTCACCTAGAAAAAAAAGCAAACGCAAACTAACTGTTGCCAAGTGCAAAAATTTGAAGTTTCGAATTCGAACCAAAAGTATGGTGATACTTGTAGTACTACTCGAGTACTTTACGATGGTAACATTCTTACCCCTCCGGAACCTCTAATTTGCTGGCACCAGGCCAACACGGTCTCCAGGGGGCCGCGCAGACACCTTTACACCCATATTATGTAGGGGCGCTATCGCGCCCCTACATAATTATAAAAGTTCTGAGGTCAAATTCACAAAAAATAGTTCCAGCTAGTTTTTGGACTTTTACAAACTCGCTTTAACCTAAAACAACAGTCTTTGCATTTTTATTTCAAAAATGCAAATTTTTCGCTAAAAATGTAGGTACGTACATGTACACAGGTACATATACATATATATACACTATGTACATGTACATGTACATATACACTTCCCCCACCCGCACTATCCAAACTCTAAAGAATGCCAACCAAAATGTGCCAAAATTAGCCAACAATAGGCGTTGGTTGGTAAAATGCGTAATTAGACAGCAAATTCTGAATAAACTGATTTCTTCGAAGATAACAACAATTTTAGACTCCCAAAATAGTTTTTGACTTATATATACATAAACCACAAGAAACAGCTGAATAGTTGTAAACGCAAAACTGTCTATTTTGGTGCCCTCTTTCCAACTATAACAATCAATCCGGTGTGTCGACTGTGACTAAACAAATATAGTCAGGGGGGGGGGGGTAAAACAACCATTTTCGAAATAAGGTTATTATTCGCTACAGACTGTAGCTAGCCAGACGCTTTACATACCAGCATGTAGGGCTTGGCCTGTACTTTCTATACCACCAGTAAAATCAGCATCCGGTTGTACTTCTAGTAGGCTAGCCTCAATATAAACCACAAGTGGGGTAAAAAAGATGGGGGTGGGGAAAAAAGATGGTACTAAATTTCGTTCCTTTACCACCATAACAGCAGATAAATGGCATTTAAAGACATAAAACGCAATGTCTACTTCTAAAAACTCGTTGCCGGCAGCCAGGCTCAGTATTATCCATCATATAAGCCAAACTTAGATCTTGCAGCTGCCTTTGACACAGTCTGGCACAAGGACCTTCTGTACAAACTCTCGAAGTACGGCATCGTTGGCAATCTTCTCGATTGGCTGTCCGATTACATGTCTGGTAGGTCCCAATGTGTGGTTGTTGATTCTGCGGTATCTACTCCGAAATCCATTGCAGCTGGCGTACCACAGGGGTCGATTTTAGGGCCATTGCTCTTCCTCATCTACATCAATGACCTTCCTGAAGCAGTGTCCAACGAGTGCCTAATATCTGCAGATGACACCACTCTTGCTGCGACAACACCATCTGTTGATTCCCGAGAAACTATCTCGGTCTTATTGGAGGCTGATCTTTTATCTGTTTGGGACTGGGCCAAAAAGTGGCAGTTGAGTTTGTCCATCCCGAAAACGCAATCAATGATTGTTTCCCGAAAAAGAGATGCCCAAGAGATACCACTCTTGAGACTCGGCCGGTCTGAGTTCCCCAATTGCGACTCAATCAAGCTTCTTGGAGTCAGTCTTACCTGCAAGCTAAATTGGGGCAACCACCTACTTGGAAAAGCCTTCACGGCTGGAAAGTTAGTGGGAATGCTTAGGCGGTCCCCGAGATTTCTGTCGGAAGATGCCCGATTCCATGTATACGTGGCCCTAATTCGGCCGATTATGGAATACAACCTGCCGCTGTTTTTAAATGCTCCCAAATACGCACTAAATGCCTTGGAGTCAGTATAGAGATCAGCGGCAAGACTGTTTCCTAATCGTCGACTTGACTGTCTGAGACACAGACAAATTGTTGGTGCCCTCTCCATATACTGGAAGTTAGTAAATGGAGAAGGTCCACAGATTCTTTGTGATCTTATTCCGACCAGGTCCACAACCAGGACGTCTACTCGCCTGGCCAGTAACTCAAATGCCAGGCAGGTGCCCAGATCGATGTCAGTTCATCACAAGGACAGCTTTATCCCGCTTGTAACGAGGCTGTGGAATGGACTGCCTGAAGAAGTGATCAACAGGGCCAACTCACAGGGATTTCGGTGATCTGTTCACCGCTACCTCAAAAATCATCCTGAAAGGATGCCTCACTGAAGAAGTGTCTACAAAATCTTATTTTTTGGTAATTTATAACTTAATCGCCTTTTGTGTTAACTTGCAATGATAAAATAAACCATTTTGCCATATTAACCCGCAAGAAATTGAGTGTTTTATTTATGATGGGTGGCAAAATCGCACAAAAGTGTTCAGGGATCATCCATTTCGGGTGTAGTCTTTTGCATATCCACACTTGTGAAACTTTCTGGAATGTCCACAGTTCATAATATCACAAAAATATTGTTTATGACCCAATTTTCTTGTTATCCGCATGATTTGCCCCCTCCCCCCCCCCCGGAATATTTGCTAGCTTTCCTCCACAGGGGCAGATCATATGGCGCTTTTCGGCAGCAGTACGTCAATTGTGGGGTATAACAGTTCAAATGAGTAAACAATTAGTCGTTATTTTTGCTTAAATCAAAAAACGAAACTGCGGGGAAAAAGTACACCGTTGTTTTAATCCCTCTGGTGGGAAAAGTGTGGGGGAAAAATAGTCACTATTTCTCAACCGTGTGACCTAGCGAAAATCCGACTAGCCCACGTTATAGAGCACATCCACAAACCCCTTCATGCACAAAAGAACTCCTGCAACTATTACCAGTAAGTTGGCATAATCTTAGAAAATTTGAAAAATCCTCACACGAACGCTCAATCGACAGGTAAGGTAATTTGTATTCTGATCTTAAAGGACAAGACTCGAACTTTCATTTGCACTGGATTTTGTATCTCTATCATGTGCCAGTCGAGCAGGGTGGTGAGCCGTTGTTTTTCCCCCACTTTGGCGGTGATGCTTTCCCCCCCCCCCCCCCCCCTCTGACTATAATGCCAAAAACTATAAATTTCACCTAAAAAGCCGGGAGTGAAATATTAAATAGCATTCACCAGCAAAATTGGAAAGCTTCGTCTGTGTTCACACAGAATTGAAGTCTGCAGGGTCACATTTACACAAAGTGATACCAGAACCTACGAAGATTAGAACAAACCAATCAGAAATGTGAAATAACGCGTACTTCCTTGGAGCACTTGACGCCAAGACCAACATGACCATTGTAGTCACCGATAGCAACAAAAGCCTAAACCATACAACAAACATTTACGCAGAATACTGTGCGAGTAATTAACGACGTGTGTGTGTACGCGCGTGGTAAAAAATCGGTCAAAAGTAAAGTCAAGTCAAAACTCAATTACTGAGCACTTTTTAGCATAGTTATTATAGCAGTATGTACAAAACAGGCTATTTTTACTGCATTTTTGGCAATTTCAGACTACTTTAGATTCCCCCCGTCCAACTTTCAGGTCCTCTCCCCACTACTGGGAGGGGGAGGGGGCTCCCCCACTTTTTTCGTCTAGAAAAAGCCCAGCTAAAGAAGATATTATCATGGTTGGCTTTCTCATTTCAGAAATATTATATAAGTTAACGTATACACAGTATTTATTTCTAAAACCGACAGATCGTACACCCCGCCCAGAGGTACAAAGCTTTGTTCTAGCTAGCGCCTAGACCACTCGGCCATCCTTTCGCTACTTATGGATTTCAAAGTTTCTTGCCCTTTAATTTCCATGTAGAGGCCCGGCCTCAGACTTGTTTGCATTTATGTAGCAGCAAAAACAACGCGAGTAGCTGAGGAGTTTAACAAACTCGCCCAAAATCTCTGATCTCTCCACATTTTATGGGGTCGGTCAACTCAAAATTAGCCACACAAGCTGGAAACGAGGACAAATCAAACCTTAAATCGAGTACGCTGTCCAGCTCTAGTTTGCTTCTGCACAGGCATAATCTTCAGGACCTCATCCTTCAGGGATTTTTCCAGGAAATGATCAATGATTTGGTATTCCTAAAGAAATAGACAATAACAAACTCTGCAGTGCACATCGAATTTTATTATCATCGATAATTCAAAAAGGTGTCCAAGAAGGTATGTACACGTTTCGGCAATATTAGAAATGCTAAGGCCCCCCAATTTTGGTTTTAGCTTTACTGATTAGGGCTACCCAACCCGATTTCCCACCCCCACATCTTTTCACCGAGGAGAAACCACTCCGTTTTGCTGACTCTTCCAGACACCACTTGGTTTTAATAATCTGCATGAACAGGGCTTACGAGGCAGGAACATTTTGAATCTTTTAACCAAAAATCATTAAAATGTGGCAATTTGTGGGCAACTAAAGATGATTGGGAGGAAGTCCAAAGTCCAAAAAGTGGGTGGGCCCAAGTGGGGTGGGAGGGGGTGGAGGCAGTGTTTTTTTTTTCGCCGACGGCTTATGTGTAACGTTACACACCTCTCCAAAATTTTTTGCTATTTTTCAGAAAAAAAAGGTGTGTAACTACCTAAAAATTCCTAATTTACGCGCGTTTTGCTTAACACATGTATACAATTTTATAGTTAACAAAATTATTCCGTTAAAAAATTACAAGTAAAATCTTAACATCTTATTTACAGCAATATTTGGAGTTTCACCAAATCAGATCGACAGAATTAAAGAATTGAGCAGTTACATCGATGATTTGCATTTATTGGTTTTGACTTGATAGAACGAAGGAGAACACCAGTACACCGAAGGAGCATAATTTTTCGAAATGCCTCCTGTAGCACAAACTTTGGCAAGGAACCAATTAACTTTCGCTTCATAAGCTGAAAAATTTTGGTGTGTACGTGTTTTTAATACAAGAACGAACAAATATAGCAAATATAATATGCATATAACTAATATATACTTAAATAATACCGAAAATAAAATGCAAAACATGGTGCAAAAGGGTGTGGTCTGGGGGCGAAGCCCCCAGAAACTGGTAAATATGTCGGAAACAAATGAATGAGCATTGGAAAAAGTTCCGACCATTTGGTAAAATTTGTCCCACATCCCACCCCCAAGGTGATGGTGGGGTTGTAAAATGAAAAGAGGACTAGTCTTTAAAATGCTTAATATGGGGGCTAGGTTCAAAAATAGAAAAGGACTATGTTGTGAGCGAATATATAGAGGTCGGGGAAAAAAACCAAGGTAGTCACTTTTTGGACTCTGCAGAACTACCCAGTGGAGCAATCCGGCTATAAATTATTTTCTTATCAAGCCCTGTCTAGACTGTAATTTTGGTATATAAATCGCCTCTCTAGGTCCTGTCGTTAATTAGTAATTAACGGTTAATTAGCCGGGGTAAAAAAACCAATGGCGGGAAAAAAACCAACCGGTGGGGAAAAAAAACCAACCCCAGTATTCGGTCAGGGTAACTCATATTAGCGATTTCATGCATGCGACAGGTAAAATCGGCGTCGCTGACTTCATATCTGCAGTTATTTTTGCGATATTCCTTATAATAAGTGAGAAAATCAAACATCAAAATTTGCAGCATCAACTGGCTAGGTTTCATCAAATTTGCCAGTTTCTATGTTAAAATGCAAAAATTTGTAAATCTTTCGAAATTCGATGAAATGAATTAAAATAAACGTTGTTTCAGTGTTTTTTCGCGTATTTCTTTGTCCCAGAGTACTTTTTTCCGCTTTAGCTGAGCCAAACAGCCGATCCTCCGAAATGAGGTTTTTTACCGGCTAGCACAAAATTGTCAAGTCCAAATGCAATTTTGAGCTGTTCACGTGAAAGAACGCATTAAACTTGCTATGTGGATGACTTTTGAGCAACTAAGAACCATTTTTGGGAGTTTGGCAGCAAAAGCAAAAATTGGTTTTTTCCCACCCCTTGGTTTTTTTCCCATTTTGTAAAAATTCTGCTGGCAGCTTGCCAAGCGTCGCATGAAGGCGAGACCGACATTTTTGGAAAGAGCACATGTTGTTCTCATAGAAACTATTAAAAGTTATTATCTAACTGCTATGGAAAATTTTTTACAGGCCTTCAAAAATAGGCAAATTTTGAATTTTTGGGGGGGGGGTCAAAAATGCCAAAATTTTCAAAATGTCACAAAATGCTCAAAAGTGGTCCGATTTAGCTCAAATTTGGTGTGGTAGGTGGGATGGGCCCTACCAACTTGCATGCAAAATTTGAGCCCGCTAGCTCATCCCCATCGCCCAAACGGGGGTTGGTTTTTTTCCCCACCACTTGCGGGTTGGTTTTTTTTCCCCGACCTCTATACACAGTCGCCAAAATACTTTTGCTATTTTCCAGAAAAAAGTGTGTAATTACACGCGTTTTTGAGCAAAAAAAACACTGGGTGGAGGAACACGAAAAGTGTGGGGAGCAACAAACCCCCCTCCGATAAATCAAACTCAGCATGAATACAGGTCAGAGATGAAACCGGGTCACTATTTGCTGACCCGGTCGACCCCTGACCCGGTGACCCGGTATTTCTGAAAATTCAGGTTTAAGCTTGGAAAAATTAAAAATACTTATATTGGGGTGTGGCGAGTGTTTTTTACCTATTTGGACATTTTTTGCGTCTAAACTAAGAAGTTGGGCAAAATTTTTGCTTTCCTTAAAGTACGTTGGAAGGTATGTAAGTATTGTAAGTAAACCGGGAAAAATCAAAACTGATTTGCACGATTTCGCATTCAAGTAAACTACATAGATTTTTGAATCAAACAAATTTAACAAAATATTTTGCCAAAGTCATCACATCATCTAATTCCAATTATATGGCTTAACATTAGCACTTGTGTGTTTAATCATTATATATTTTAGCAAAATATTTTATTTAGTTGTATGGTTGAGGTTTCACTCAGCGGAGATGAAATACATATTCTTGCTTATGGCTAGGATTCAGACAATATATTGTATGAATAAAACCAATCTCAACTCCATTAGTTCCTAAAGATAGTAAGCCATAACAATTGCAAAAAAATGCAAAGCAAAACTCAGAATCTGTAAACCTTGTTTTGCTGACATTTTTCTTCTTACCGAGATTTTTAACACACAGCCTGAACTCCTTCTCCAAAAATGATAGCCTCAGTGAAAAATCACTTACAGGAGATGGAGCATGGAAAATTTTAGATTTTAAACTAAAAATTTCAGACTCTAAGGGCCCATGTAATAATATTCATCTTCTAGTTAAGATTCAACGCAATCATTGTTGTTTCAAACCAATCTAAGCTTGACATGACAGTACAAATATTATGAGGACACTACTACAGCGGCAAGCATTTAAAAATCTACACGATCAAACTTTTGCCCAAACATCTTCCGATTTGATTCATTTTTGGCATGAATATGAAGCATGTGCGTGAGCAAAAAAGTATCAACTCGTTTGTTCTTAGCTGCCTTTCTATGACCCGCTACGCTTCGAACAACCTGGCCGACCCCCCGATTTTGGCGACACCCAAAATAATTACATAAAAATTTCTCACAGCTGTTTGGTTCAGTGAAAACGGTTACGCTTTGGCACAGCAAGAGAAGACATATTGGGTAACATGCACACGGCATTAGCTTTGCTGTAACCCTAATGGTTAGAGAGCAATGCTAGCCCAAACATGAAGAAATGTCAAAAATTTGGAAAATTTTGGCCGCCGAATCGTATAACTTAAATGGGGTGCAAGCCCGGAAGCTGAAATTTGGTGTGAACGTACATCCCATAGGTCTACAAAATTGTGCCAAATATGAAGGAATTCTGCCATGGCATTTAGTTTTATTCCACTTGAAACATGAAAATAGCTGCAAAATCCGTCAAAAACGAATTTCTGAAGATTGTCCAATATACACAATATGCATATCAATCGATAGCTTTCATGATGCTGAACAACTTT
>JASAND010003350.1:0-22556 GCA_030248195.1 Trissonchulus latispiculum | reverse complement strand
GCATGTTTTGGGCTACCTTGTAGTCCTATCTTTAACTTTAATAACTTATATTTTACCTAAAGACTCCACAAACTTACTCCTAACCTTACGCGAAACACTGGGATTTACTTACTTATTTCTAAATCCTACCAAATTAATCTATTTTAATAACCTTTTTGGTTCTTAAATTTTGTGGAAGATCCGAAGGGAAGTGAGGTAGTCGATGCGAGCTTAGGCCCACCCTCCCACCCAGCCGAAATTTGCGCTCTGTGAGCTGTGCGAGAGGTTACCTCCGTACCTTAGCCGGAAGATGCTCTCATGAAGCTGACATTCTGGTTCTTTTCTTATTCTCATAATTCGTTTCCTTTTTATGGGTACTTGTCCTCGCCGTGACGGCTGGAGGACTTGGTCTTTTTTCCCAATGGCGCACCGTCCCAGTGGCAATACAATGGCAGTCCCCAAGCGCATTTTTCTAGCTGGTCGTCACTAGTCCGCTGACTCCAGGTCAGCCCTAACCTTGTTCCCGTATTTAGTCATGTTTATATAGCTAGTTCCCTTGCTTTTTATAACTTGTCATGTATTATAATTCGTTTTCTTCGTACGTACGTTGTGAGACCCATTTACCAAAAATTCGTCAAAAATTTTCAGAGTTTAAATTTTCAACTACTTTTTGGTTATGTTGTCCCTCGCAGGAGCTCGGGCGGTAAGCCCTGGGGAGTTGTAATGAGGCGGCGTGACGCAGTCCTCTATAAATATTTATGTATGTGTGTTTGAATTTATTTTGGATTGAAATAATGTTAGGAAAGTTATCTTGAAAGTAATTTATAAGGTGTGAAATTTGTATTGAAATTGTGTTTTGAAAGCGGTTTGAAATTTATGTGTGAAAGTCTTTTGCTTGAGTTTTATGCGCCTATGTGTAAATTACGTATATGTGTGTTAGCCAGCCTAGCCAATAGGTGGCGCTGTTGAGACGTCTATTTTCTCTCGAAGCCTCTCCCAGCATCTTGTCTTTCAAGGGGGTCTCAAATTCATCCAATCAAATTCTTCCACGCTGGCCCAAAACTAGTTCTTTTTAGACGTCTCACTTTCAGCCAGTCTGTTGTTTTTCTTTCGTCGTGGATGGTCGCGTGTGTCTGTATTGCTCTGCGTGGGATTTATACTTGCTGTGCTTTTTATTACCTGCATATTCAGTCTAAAGTGTTTGCCTCTTTAGACTTTAGTCGCTCCAGATTGACCCTGTAGAGCTAGACTTTTCATATTCAATTTACACTTTATTTGTCTTTAAATTCTCTACTATTTCTAATATCTCTAGATGTCTTTAAAATTTATTCTGAAAGTTTAGGTTCTATCCGCTAGGCCTGTATTTTGTAGCCTCTTTATTGTAGTTGTTGCGTTTCATCGAGAAAGTTTTTGTAGTCGTATTCTGTATTTCATTCTCTATTGTTGTCTCACTATTTAGTTAGGCTATTTCTGTACACTGTAGTTTATCCCAAAATTTTGTACGCAATTTTCGGGGTTCGCCCCTTTGTCAAGCATATTATTTTCTAGTAAATGTGGTCTCTTTTCGGGCCATTTTAGGGTGTCATTTTAGGCTAGGTTTTTGTATTAGAATTGTATCTTCGGTAAGTAGGGCTTTTCTAAGAATATTTGGGTAGGTAGATAGTTCTTTTTAAGCATGTATTTTTCAGCAATTTGGGGTAGGACTTCTAATATTTGAGTCTTTGCTCTTCATCGGCGGTTAAACTCCGTTCAGTAAGATTCACTTAGGCATTTTGGCGAGGTTAGTTAGGTCGACTGGAACTACATCTCCTCCAGGTTCGACGTTACCCTTGTGCACAGTTTCCCCTCGTAAAGTTTGGTTGTTCGCACACTTCCAACTTTACAGCACAGTCTGGGTCCCACGAATATCTTGCATATGAGCATTGATTGGCAAAAATGATTCGAAAATTCTGAATGCAGATAGTCGTAGCTTGTTCGGTATAGATCCCATCAAGTTAGTTCTGGGTAAGTAGGCGAGACGTAGCATACCTAAGGGGAACAGCTTTTGCTATTGAAAAATTGTATATAATACAATTTTTCATAAAGTTAAGCTCAAATTGGATTTGACTTTAGTGTAAAGATTTATCCGACACTTTTTTGGCAAAAAGCGTTGAAATTCTGCATATATATGAACGAACGTATCGTACGTATATATACATAAATTTCTTTTTATAGTAAAAAAATTTTTTAATCGAACGTTAAAGCTTTGAAACATTTTGTATCAGTAGCAATGATGCGTATGTACATATATATACATTCTAAAAATGCTAAAATCAAAGAAAGGATATATTGTTGGATAGGACTTGTTTCTATTTCGCGTAGGTTTCGATCAAAAGCTGGGGATTGCACTTGTTTGAGGGGCAACTGAGCAGCTATTACGTACTTACATGTATGTACGTACGTATATATAAGTACCTGTATTTATATATAAGATATGAAAGCTTTAATATATATGAATTACTGAAGTAGCCTGTCTAGTCTCGCTTTTGTGAGTAGTAGGGACCAGGGGCAAACAGGTGCAATCCCTGAGGTGGGTCCACAGTGCCGAGGCAAAAGTGAGCATATATGTATAAACATAATATTCATTGAAGGTTTGCTTACTGTGGGGCGGTTGTTCATTTCATTCCATTCCATTTCCATTCCATTCCATGCTAAAATTTATACCACTATATCTAATTATATAATATACTGTATAATAATATATTGTATAATTATATAATAATTATTATATAATCATTATAATATCATTATATAATATATACAGAGACCACGCTTTAAAATTAATGTGTCAAATGTCAACTGTGGATACAGTTAACAATAGCTTATATACTGTTTTCGGTTTCCAAAATTATGGAACAGTTTACCCTCAGAGGTCGTTTCTCAGGATAATTTCAAAAATTTCTATAAAACCAGAATCCAATCTCTAAACGTGGAACAGTTTTTGAAGGGGCGGGGGGTTAGGTGACCACATGTTGGTCCTCTTCCGCCTTTTTCTCAAAATAATTCACTTGTCTCTTATCAGCTGACACCTAATATGAACAGACTTGTTAACCGATATATGTATGTTTTGTCGTAAGCATATATATATATATATATATATATTTATATATATATTTATAGTCAAGCGGGAAAAAACCCGCTTTTCAGGTTTTTGGCCAGAACTTTTTACTGGTTTGAGATATTGAAATACTGACTATACATGCAGCTAGGCCTAGTCGTAAGCTTTCTTATGAGCTGTAGAACACCTCTCTCGGGTGCGCCGTTAGTGAGAAAAATTGTCCCAAACTGGCGGGAAAAAACCCAATGCGGGAAAAAACCCATATGCGGGGAAAAAACCCACCCAGAAAATTTTTTGGCAAGTTGCCAGGAGCATTTTTAACCGTTCCAAATGAAAGAGCGGGTTGTTTTCAGTACAACTGCATCAAAATATATTAGTTTTTATCGAAAAATTGAGGTCATAGTGACTTTTGAAAATTTGGTATGTTTAACACATAAACATAGGCAAATTTTGGAAATTTTTTAAAATTGTTTATTTTCGGCAGTTTAAGCATCCTATCGTGTAGAAAACGTGTTTTTCTTGTATTTAGAGCCAAACAAGACCCATTTTAAGGCAAAAATAAGCATTTTTGGCCAAAATTGAAATTTTGGTTGAAATGGCACCATGTCCGATTTAGACCCCCTAGACCTCCCATAACAGAACAGAACGTTTTTGGCTTCGACACATACATACAAGCGAGTGAGCATACACTAATGTGTACTACGTACTCATTTGTGGGAGGGATCACTGTGGTTTAATTTGTGTAGGGGGTCAGCCGTTCTCGTGCAGATGATGTCCCCGGCCTTAATAACTAAGAGTGTGACGCTTGTCACAATCTTAGTTATTATGTACTCTTGGTGATATCAAATTAGAACCATTATTACTCGTTCATTACTTGGAGTTAAGGTGGTGAACAACTTTGAACCATATTGACGTATTTCTTGACATTTTCTCTTTTTAATGCATAACCATGAAACTAACTAATGTTGCTTTCCCAAAATTTTTTAACACATTTTAGAAGAAGTACAATTTTCCAGATTTTTTGCAAACTCAAATAAATTTTTTATAAGACTATATTATTAGATTATATCATTAGATACTTCTATCAAATAGTTGTGGGCGTTTCTTTTAGTTATTATGAAGAAATATAAGTTATCTTCGTTATGGAGAAATTAAGCTGAAATGTGCCCGTAACCTGGATTTTGCCTACTTTTTATAATTTTGGCAATCGGACACTTTACGGAATAGCAATTGGAAGATGACCATGCGTCGGATGATTTGCCCCTGTGAGTCCTTCAGATCTACACTCTTAGTTTGATTTTACGGCTTACATAATGTGAAGTTAGCACCAACAGGAAAGATATAAATTATTTACGAGATGCTAAGCCTAAGCAAGTTTATTTGTAAATTCCGACAAATGGTCAATGTTTCTCGTTTCTCTTGACTAAATTCGTAAGTCAGTTAGCTAATAGTTGATATTCGCCATATTGGGTAGATTTAGTTCAGTTGTGCTCGGGTGTGGTTCGAAATAGGTTGGATGGTGTAAGTTGAGTTTTGTCAAAGTTTGGGTAGGTTGATGGTTAATTGCGTCAATTTGTGGGTGCTCGCTAATTTTTGATTAAGTATTTAATTTTGTAGTAACTTTTGTATTTTGAAAGATTTGTCGTCGAGTTTTGTCAAAATTATTGAATAAACCGTTGTAATTGTTTCGCCGAGTTTCAGTTGGTCAGGATCGTTCTCGCCTCCAATTTCGCACACCACGGTATTTCACCTGTAACTTAGGACTTAATCTAACTAGTTAAAAGGAAGACAACAGCATTTAACTATCTTTCACTGAGTCAAACTTCACAATAACTCAAGAAATGATGGATAATTTTATTTCTGCAGAAATGACAAGTTTTCGACTGCAAAACAAGAAAATTGACTATATCTCCTAATGGGAAAACCTAGAAAGTTGCTTCCGAAAGCAAAATTTCAGAGCTCAACGAGGACGAGATGTTTTGAATGGATATAGTCATAACTATGCACTGCTGCCAAACTTTCAGTGATTAGCAAAAACCACCCTGAACGGAAATCTCAAATTTTTGAAGCGGAATTGTGCGGAGGGTGTTAGGCCGCCGGAAATCCGGATGTTTCCGGTTTTTTGCCCAAAAACCGGAAAAATCCGGATTCTGGGGGGGGGGGGTGAGGGACCCCTTTGGGGGGTGAGCTCCAGGTCTGGGTGGGTTAAACCCCCCCTCCCTCCTCCCCAGCACATGTATGGTGGAAGCTGGTAGTAAATACTAGCAGTATGCAGAATATGAAGAATCCAGTGCTTGGCTTGCGATCTACACAACAGAGATAAGTTTAAATTTTCAAAACGGTGTCATTCGTTGACGGCTGAATGAAATTAGCTCAAGTTTTCCACAAATGTAACAAGTGACCCCTTAAAAGGGGAATAATACCGCGGTAGAGTTTGGGATTTATGTGTTCAACGTTTTGTTTGTTTTCATCATACTGTTCTAATGTACGGTGACGTTACTTTTGACTAGTTTCAACTCCCCGACATTTACCGTTTCAGAGACAAAAGAATGGGAGTATTTTATTGCCATTTGCCACTGCCAATTGTGAAACTAAAATTATACGGGAAGAAGGATTCGATCTGTGTCCGGAACAGTGCCAAGCGGACACCCTAGCCACTACACTGCTCTGACTATAGCGATTTTATCGAGTAAACTGCGAGAGAGAAAGTTGTCGTTTATCTATATATGTTTATTTTAAACAATTTATTTTATCTAAATTCTGAAGCAAAGCAAACACTAATGAAATAAATACAGTGCAAGCGCAAAATCAGTCATTGCACACGAAAATTGTAACATCAGTTTTAGCGATTTATTGATTTGTTAAACCTCTGCCAATCAAGTGACAGGCAAATAGCGCCCGATTTTCGGTAATATGAGAAAAGGCAGAGAGTGATCGTGTGCAAAATAATTTACAGGGCGTTGAAAATTAACTAAATTGACTGTAATGATGCTCTAAAAATTGCAAAATCGAAAAAAATTGTTGGGCAAAAAACCTGCGTAACAGGGACATGTGTTGAAGATAGGACGGAAATCCTCCGCGCCAAGCAATTTACATGCAAAACATAGGAATTCAGATGGGTCAACCCATTACAAGTATACCGCCTCCAGCGGTATAAAAATAAATCTAACGTAGGGTCAATGTTTTCAGTTTCTCGATTTATGCAGTTATGAGAATTATATTAATGTTCAAAAACTTTGAAGTCAATATTTCACGGAACTTTGACTCCACTTGAAATTTGACTCCACCACTTGAAACAGCATTAAAACAGCTTTAAAATGATGTGCTTATCTCTTCTGTACGCTGTTTCTATCACAAGTTACAGGCGGTTGAATAGATGGCTGAATTAGTTACCGTTTGCACAAACAACGTCAAAAGTAAAAACAGTTTATCCTAAAATTAAATCTGATGGGTTCTAACGGTTGTCGTTGTATTATTTATTTGCAATTTCAAATACTTTTCAATGTATTTGAAAAGACTTTGCAACCGCTTGAAAACATTGGAAATTCCAAAACAAACACTGAAAACTTACCGAATCTTTATTCATGATTTTCTCGTCACTGCTTCAGCCAAGCTTGAGCATTTAGCAGATATGTTTTATGTCTGCATGCGCTCAGGCCGTTTTCTTTGTTTTTCAGGAAAATGCAATAGTAAGCAAGATATAAAATTTACAAATTTTTTGAAATTCGCTAAAAATCGGAAAACTCACTTTTACAAAAAACTAAAAAAACGGCATGGGCGTATATGTAAATTAACCATTTACATAAAATTTCGAATGATTCATACACACTCTTCGGCGGTCGACCGATTAATGATTTCAATGACCGTCCGACATACTAAATATCTACTCACTAGTCGACGTAAAAAGTACAAAATAAGAGTAAGCAAGGTTCAAACAGATACTACATGGTATAAAGCATTAGAAATATGTAGTTAGGAGGACTACCAAATGGATAAAGAAAGCTATGAATATTTGGTGGTGCTGCCGGCACTGTCGTGGCGCAGCGGGTTTAAAGTTTTCGTCCACTCACTGAAACCTGGCAGATGCTAGTCTAAAATGTCAGATTATAGTACAGTGGTGGATAGGATCTTTAGAAAAAAATAAAATGCAGATAAGATCAGACTAATAAGTACATATTCAAATTTCATTTTAATACGATTTAGAACTAGCTTTTTCAAATTATCATTTGTCAGGCTTAGCGCATTCGCTTCTGACATAAGGATGAGGGAGGTGAAAGGAGTGGGGCATAGGTGTAATTGGGGGGGGGGGGTAACCCCCCAGCCATTTTTTCAGCCCCCCCAGAAATTTTTGGGGGCCCCCGCCCCCCCCCCACCAACTGGGGGGAGGGGTTGGTAGTCGCGCCTAAGGCGCGAACATTGGGCCAAAAATGTGGCATTTTTAGGGTAAATTTGGCAACATTTAAAAAAGTACAAATTTTTGGCTTAACGTGTTTATTATCGCGAGAAATGCACGTTTATAACGGTTTTATGGACTTCTAGACTCAATATTGACCTTATTCTGGACTCAGAAACATATTGGCAATCAAGTTTTCGATGTTAAAAAACACTGTCTAATGTTAAAATTACTTAATGATTTCATGTTTTTCGATATTAGCAATGGCTGAAAATGCGATTTTTGGCATAAAAATAGAAAAATTTTTTTGAGGGAGGTTTTGGGGGGGTCGGGGGGGGGGGGGGGGGGGGGTCTAAAAAGGCCCCCCCCCAAAATTCCGGTGGAGGGGCGAGGGCCCCCCCCCCAACCCAAATCCCCGTTACACCTATGGAGTGGGGACGGGAAGGTGTACCAGGCTACAGTTGTTTTACCCCCTGTGAGACCAGTGGCGGATCCAGGGGGGGCCCGGGGCCCCCCCTTTGCGATTTGGACCACCTCCTTTGACGTTCCGGCCCCCCCTAGAAAATCTTTTCAGCTGTTTATAATGCATATTTCGAGTGAAAATTAAGCATAATTTTAATGTCACAAATTTTTAAAAAATGCGCCACCTGTGCGGCCGGCCAAAGGTGGCCTGACCGCTAAGCATAGGTGTAACGGGGATTTGGGGTGGGGGGCCCCCTCCCCCCCAATTTTGGGGGCCCCCTTTTTAGACCCCCCCAAACCCCCCCAAACCTCCCCCAAAAAAATTTTTCAATTTTTATGACAAAAATCGCATTTTCAGCCATTGCTAATGCCGAAAAACATGAAGTCATTAAGTAATTTCAACATTAGATAGTGTTTTTAAACTCGAGAACTTGATTGCCAACATGTTTCTGAGTCCAGAATAAGGTCAATATTGAGTCAAGAAGTCCATAAAACCGTTATAAACGTGTATTTCTCGCAATAATAAACACGTTAAGCCAAAAATTTGGACGTTTTTAAAAAATTTTGCAAAATTTACCCTAAAAATGCCCAATTTTAGGGCAATTTTCGCGCCTTCGGCGCGACTACCCCCCCCCCCCCCCCGTTGGGGGGGGGGGGGGTGCCCCCAAAAATTTCTGGGGGGGGTTTGAAAAATGGCTGGGAGGGTTACCCCCCCCATTACACCTATGCCGCTAAGATGGTCAAAAAAGACCAATTTTGTGTCACGGCTACAGGGCTCAGGGAACAAGCTAGAGAGACGCGGCTTGTTGCATAAGAAGCTTTGGGATGGGTAGCGTGTCATAACCGAGGCAATTTTCGATATCTGGCCAGGATCGTTCCAGTGGCGGATCCAGGATTTTGAAAAGGGGGGGGCCCGCTGAAAAATTTTTCTGGGGGGGTAACCAAATTTTTCCGGGGGGGGGGGTAAAAATTTGCTTTTTCCAGGAACAAAATATTTTTACAATAAAATTAATATTGTGTATGGAAAGGTTAGTTCACTTGCCAATTGGAAAACAACTATATCCCGTGAGTGAAGCAAAGCATGGAGAATTTACACAAGAAGCACACCGGGGGTCTGGGGGGCGGAGCCCCCCAGAAGTTGAAGAATTTTTTGAAATTGGAAAAAAATCCGTCATGCAAACTTTTGAAAAGATTAAATAAATAAAATGGAGATGTATATACATGTACATATATATATATATATATATTATATACATATATATATAGTAACTTACGTGAAAAACTTGCAGTAAAATCGTGTAAGTATATACAAGGAATGGTGGCAATAAAGAGGACAAGTTACAAGGGCAACAAAGATAATGTGAGAAACGGGGGGTCTGGGGGGCGGAGCCTTCTTAGTTGAAGAATTTTTTGAAATCATGGAAAATTCAGCAATTCAAATGTTTAAAAAGATTATATAGTTAAGATGAGATGAGTTATCGAGTTGTACAATCGATCAGTGGAATACCAAAACGGGAATTGGATGCTTCTCAGAATTTTTCACTTCCACGATTTATTTTAGAACACTTTCAGAAGCTGCCAATTATCAATCCTGCATTGCCCATTTATATATACGTATACGTTATGAAAATAAAATTTGTAAATGCCCGTATATATATATATATAAGCCGGTATATATATAGTCATAAAATATAATAAAGCAGCACAGAAATATGAGTGCGCCGCAGGCGAAATTTTTTAAAAATTTGTGACATTTATTAAAATTATGCTTAATTTTCACTCGAAATATGCATTACAAGCAGCTGAAAAGATTTTCTAGGGGGGGCCCGGAATGTCAAAGGAGGGGGCCCAAATCGCAAAGGGGGGGGGGCCCCCGGGCCCCCCCCCTGGATCCGCCACTGGATCGTTCAGGCGGCCGGCCCAAAGTTGGTCCGGCCAAATAGCCATTTTGGAAAAATTTCTAAGTCCCAACTCCACAGAAAATAGTCAAAAATAGGCCTAAATATGCTGTTTTGGGCCATATAGTGGGACGCATAAAAGGGTGATCGGGGTCGCTGAACACGATAAGCATAGTCGCAGCGCTGTGCGGTGCTGCTATCGTGCTGTACTGTTATGCAGCAACCATAGCACGCTGTCTGTAGACTTACTGTAAACGGCTAAGCATATGAAACTTGGTGATAATTGTGTCTGTCTGTAGTAAGGGGGAACTGTAGCTTTGTTAGTTGGTTCACTCTCTAGCTTCCACCGTGCTGTGTGTGCTGTTCGAAAACACAGCACCGTCGATAACCAGTTATTGATTTGACACTGGCATTTGAAATTCGGCATACAGATAGTTTAGGACATGACAAACAATTATTGATAGGTTTCGTATACTTACTACGGCATATAGTAACAATGGTGGCGCTGCAGTAGAGTGCTGCAGAAGTACAGCACGGCCTATAACTAACTACAGATAATTTGCAATCACCTGAAATTCTGCATGCACGTACAGAATAGCATTAGAAATGATGCCGTATAAGTCTCCTTTTTTGGCAGTGACGTTTGCGTCTAGTTGCGCTGCAGTAGTGTGCTGCTGAAGTACAGCACGGCCTATAACTAGCTACACAAAAGTTGCAATCGTCCGAAATTTTGCTTATTAGTACGACAGAGCTTTAGAAATCTTACCGAATAAGCTTCTTTCACTGACAGTAAAGTTTGCATCTGGTTGCGATGCAGTAGAGTGCTGCTCAAGTACAGCACGGTCTATAACTAGCTACAGATACGTTGCAATTGTCCAAAATTTCGCATATATATAACTGCAGAAGAGCAATTGAAATCGTGCCGTATAAGTTTGTATCGTCGACAGTATAATTTGTATCTGGTTGCGCTGCAGTAGAGTGCTGCTCAAGTACAGCACGGCCTATATACTAGCAACAGATAAATAGCAATAGCTTGAAATTCTGCAGGCACCTTGCGTGATAACAGTACAAATCATGCCGAATAAGTCTACTACTTTGGCAGTGACGCTTGCGTCTGGTTGCGCTGCAGTAGAGAGCTGCTGAAGTACAGCATGGCTTATAACAAACTACTAGGGATCGACCGGAACTCCAAAAAACCGGAACCGGAACTGGCTTTAAAAAACCGGAACCGGAATCGGAAACTACAAACCGGAACACTACAAAAATCGAAAAAATTTTCTGGCGTTTTGGACAACTTTTGTGCAATTTTTCGCTTTTTTGTAGCTACTAGAACATTGTAATAACGTTTTTATGTAATTATTTCAATGCATAAATATAAAATTTGCACGTTAATATGAGAATTTTGTCTTATCATATAGTTAAAACTTTACTGTACCTTTAAAACTTTAATTAAACAGGGTATGAATGCATTATTGAGCATATTTTCAATACAATAGAAGGTTGTTACATCCACTTTATCACACCGAAACTGCCTGAATGATTTAATCGAATGTACGTTGACAGAGGAAATTTACTGAAAATTAAAAATTAAGTTCTTAGTTAGGATGATATAAAATAAAGCTAAAGAAATAGATAGTATATATATATAAAATTGATTCCACGAAAGATATTTATATCTGAAAGTATCAAACACTGTTTTAAGAACTTTCGGCAAGAAACACAGTTTTCGGCAAATATAAGCCAAAAACATATTTAGTGTTTTATTGGATTTACCTGACAATTTCTAGTCATGATCAAAAATTTCATAAAGTTAGAGCTCCAAGAAAATTTCCAGCATTTTCAGAACACAAATAAAAATTGTCGCGAGAATCATATTGACATCGACATTCTTGGCATATATAGTCGGGCGGGAAAAAAACCCACTCGCCAATGCGGGAAAAAACCCACCCCCAGTGTGGGCTTACCAGTATGAGCTATCTAGGTTTTTAATAGCCTATCTTGAAGAGCATCCAAAATAACCCTGGAGGGTGTATTATTGTCGCTCCCACTGCTTCCCAGCAAATTCGAAAATTTTGGTCCGTCCAAGTACCGAAATTTGGCAAACTTTGCATGGCCACCCTGAACTACTGGAAAGACTTAGACCAAAGCGGATTGTATGTATGTGTAGGGCATCTGTTGCGCATCATGATGATATATGCCACACTGCTCTAACCCCTCCGGTGCAACCTGGAGGTGACCTAGAGTTGGCGGGAAAAAAACCCACATGCGGGAAAAAAACCCACTTTTCAAAACTGAAACTTTTTCTAAGCATTAGCAGGAAAGGTCAAACGAATACATACATTTGTTTAATAGAGCCTATAGATTAAATTGGTATAGGTTTTACCTGGGTTCGATCTGTTATGGGAGGTCCAGGGGGTCAAAATCGGACATGGTGCCATTTCAAGCCAAAATTTCAAATTTGGCCAAAAACGCTTATTTTTGCCTAAAATGGGCCTAGTTTGGCTCTAAATACAGGAGAAACACGTTTTCTACACGATAGGATGCTTAAACTGACGAAAATAAACAATTTTAAAAAATTTCCAAAATTTGCCTATGTTTATGTGTTAAACATACCAAATTTTCAAAAGTCACTATGACCTCAATTTTTCAACAAAAACTAATATATTTTGATGCAGTTGTACTAAAAACAACCCGCTCTTTCATTTGGAACGGTTAGAAATGCTCCTGGCAACTTGCCAAAAAATTTTCGGGGTGGGTTTTTTTCCCGCATATGGGTTTTTCCCGCATTGGGTTTTTTCCCCGCCAGTTTGGGACAATTTTTCTCACTAAAGGACGGTTTACACCACCAAACTTTCGCCAAACCAAACCTTGGCCAAACTCAAGTTTGGTGCAAAAAGTTTGGCAAATTTTGTGTTTACACTACCAAACTTCGTTTGGCCAAACTTCCTCCAAACATGCACCAAACTTTAGGAGGGAACCAATGAAATTAAAGAGAATATGAGCGCCAGCTTAATCCTATTTAAACAGTTTTTTTCCAGATTGTCGATATTAAAATGGTTTTGTCATAGGTGGCCTGAACTTAGATGCTTCCCCATTCACAGATGTGTTTATGGTAATTGTAAGCAAATTGCAAGCGATTGGAACATTAAAAGGTTTAGTTAATGTTGGTTCTTTAAACTGGTAAAAGTTACAGTCAAGTGGCAAAATATAAACTTGGTTCTAGCAAAATCTTAGTACAATACTTCCTTTTCCAATTTTTTAATATTTCTTATTCAATTTTCCATTTAATACCTATTTCCAATACTGCTTTCCAATACACGTACTTTAATTCTGAAGGCTGGAGCAGTCTTTTTAAATCCTTCGGAAACAACACAAATGAATAGTACAAAATAATAAAAAAGGTGACGAAGAGCGGAAACAAATGCATTAAAAATATCTATGCAAGTGTAGGAGCACAGACACACGCATGTGACTTTTTGGCGGATTCTTATTGGTCAGTTTCACCAAACGTTTGGTGAAATTTACTATGGCACCAAACTCAGTTTGGCAGTTTGGTGGTAGTTTGGTGGAAGTTTGGTGGACGTTTGGTGTATGTTTACACCATCAAACTTCTACCAAACTTTCGCCAAACTTGAGTTTGGTCAAGGTTTGGTTTGGCGAAAGTTTGGTGATGTAAACTGGCCTTAACGGCGCACCCTAGAGAGGTGTTCTGTAGCTCATAAGAAAGCTTACGACTAGGCCTAGCAGCCTGTATAGTCAGTATTTCAATATCTCAAACCAGTAAAAAGTTCTGGCCAAAAATCTGAAAAGTGGGTTTTTTCCCGCTTGACTATATATACGTAAGATTAAGTTTACTTTTATGCTGTCTGTATATTAGTTCAAGTGAAAATTCAAATAATTTTTCTGAAAATTGCTATTCTTGTCTAAATTATTGTAAATTTTCGCTGTATCTGGCTATGAGCTCAGGCAACATTAGCTTCAAAAACTGGACTTGTTTAGAACATCAGCTTTTAAGTTTTGTGCATGGGTGATCTTTGCGTCTAATTATATATATAATTATACACTTTTTATTGGAGTTTTCTACATAACGAAAGTGCTAATTTTTCCACTTTTCGACAGAGTGTTTGCCGTTGTTAAATTTTCATCCATTAAACATGAGGATAAGATTTTTCAAACGTTTCAAAGAAAATTGAATTAAATTTATATAATTTCTCCTTTTTGGATAGCTCCATCTGGATTTTTAAATTTTAAATGACATCTCTTCAAAATATAGAAATCTTTTTATTTGTTCCATCCATAATTTTTTAATAATTACGTTGCACTCTGCGCTAAATTAATTCCTAAGCAAACAGCAAAAAACATTCCATGCGATTTAAACAATTAAAATAATTAGATCTGAGCTAAAACTGACATATAATTATAAAATCTTAACTGACAGCAGTGCATCTAATGATGAAACAGCGCCAAGGCTTCAATATATTATATACAACTTAGAATTAAGTATCTTCTATCAGTACTTACATTTAAAAAGGGAATCAGCGGGCTTGTGCTACCTATTCTGATTTTCTGAATTATATTTTTAAGTATTTTTTCTGTATATTAATATTTATGTAAAAATGAATTAACGATTATACATTAGACATTATCATTATTAATTCTAAACATTTTAAGTAAGGAAATAGCGCCGCAGGCGAAAATTTTTGAGAAAATAGTATTCTGGCTGAAGTGAATGGCTATGTTTCAAAAAGTTTAAAGAAATTTTGCGAAAATTTTCAAAATTTGAATAAAATTTTACTTTTTATAATAGCCCAAAATTGGTTCCGGTTCCGGTACGTTTTCAAAAACCGGAACCGGAACCGGAACCGGAATTCCGGTCGATCCCTACAAACTACATATAACTTTCTGCAACTTTCTAAAATATTCTTATTTGTAGGGGATGAGGGGTTTTCTGCCAAAATCAAGAAAAACGGAGAAATTGGTACTTTTCAAGCTTCTTTGTTCTACGGCTTGGTTGACTGTTACGTAATTATTGGGGGCATTTTTAAAGTTTCTTTCATAAAGCTTTGACATTTTTGCTTAAGGTTTACTGAGAACCTTAAAAATGAAATAGGACAAGAATAAAAATGCTCCGATGGAGCTGAAAAATGCAATACGGGTGACACTGGGTTTTAAGCGGACAGAGGTCTAGGTTTTAAAACGTTAATATGGGAGGGGCAGGTTGTAAATGCCAGGAGGACTAGGCTAAAAGCGCACTATATGGACCAGCTTCGCTGAACAACCCATATTCGCGGGTACGCATGCTCCACTCCGTATTTGACCATTATTGTCTTAAGTTCTAAATTCGTCAGCTTTCCAGGCGAGCTTGCTGATTTTCGGTCAAAAATGAAATTTTTCAAAAGTGGTCAAATTTGGTGCGAAATGAAAGCCCTAAGCGAGTTGAGCAACTTTTGTCATAGAACTGCATGGTCAAAGTGGCTGTGGAGTGCTGTGGTGGGGTGGGGTGGGGACTTAAGTGATTTTCGGTCAAAACTAAAATTTTCCAAAAGTGGTCAAATTTGGTGCGAAATGAAAGCCCTAAGCGAGCTGAGCAACTTTTGTCATAGAACTGCATGGTCAAAGTGGCTGTGGAGTGCTGTGGTGGGGTGGGGTGGGGACTTAAGTGATTTTCGGTCAAAACTAAAATTTTCCAAAAGTGGTCAAATTTGGTACCAAATGAAAGCCCTGAGCGAGCTGAGCAACTTTTGTCATAGAACTGCATCAAGGTGGTTGTGGAGTGCTGTGGTTGGCTTGCTTGCTACCGTTGAAAGATATCTGTATATATATATATATATATATATATACATACCTTCAGGAGCATACATATATTATGTAGGGGCGCGATAGCGCCCCTACATAATATTAAAATAATAGAAAACAAGAGCAAAAGGTGCTCCTTCGTCGCATGTAAAATACATATGAGTCTTCGTAGGCAGGTTGTACATAAGCAAAAACTAGCCTGTAAAATACATGAGTTCCGTAGGGAGGTTGTAAATTAAGGAAAACCAGTTGCAACCGCTTAACATATGAGCCTGTCCTACAACGAGGCTCATACTGGCGTCACAGTGCATTCCACATTAAAGCCTCATTAAAGAACCTCAGCTTCATCCTCATTACGGAAAAATGAATAGACGTTGTGGCCCAGAAGAAATGGACTGAAGTGAACTACGACTGCTCAAGCTGAACTGTACATGCAACCTGATGTTTCCTGAAACATTATGGCACACCTTTAATCCATTCTCGAAACACTTTCACATTACACACGCAGAATGCGTTCCCACTTGGCTGTGAGTCAGAGCGCCTCATGGCCAGGGGCGCACCCAAGATTTTGAAAAGGGGGGGGGTCGAGCCGGAAAAAATTTTTGCCTTCGCCTGACACGTTGGGGGGGGGGGTTTGGCGGCGGCGAAGTTTTCAACAAACAGTTCGTTTTGGGAGCCACAAAAATGACAAGATTTAGGAGTCGTCGCTAGCCTACGCGGGGGGTCTGGGGTGGCCGAGCCCCCCAGAAGTTGAGAAAATTTTTGAAATTTTGAAAAAAGCCGTAATGGAAATCTTTAAAAAAATTTCAATAAAAGTTGAGAAATTCTTTGACATAATGGCAAAATTTGTATTGGAAAGCTTGAAAAGATTTGAATAAAAGCTCTGCGAGGCGCATTGTTAAAATTTTAAATTGCTAAAATCGATATAGAATAGTGCCGCAGGCGCGAAAAATTAAAAAACATGACGTAGAAAAGCAGGCACGCACTTTTTTGAAATCGAGATAGAAAAATACCGCAGCCGCGGAAATTCAGTAAAATGGAGACAAGAAAGCGCCGCAGGCCCGAAAAATTTTGAAAATTCAGTTAGAAAAGCGCCGCAGGCCCGAAAAATTTTGAAAATTCAGTTAGAAAAGCGCCGAAGGCGAGAAAAATTTTTAAATTCAGTTAGAAAAGAGCCGCAGGCCCGAAAAAGTTTGAAAATTCAGTTAGAAAAGCGCCGCAGGCCCGAAAAATTATAAAAATCGAGATAGAAAAGCGCCGCAGGCGCGAAAAATTTTCATAATTTTTAATTTTATGCACTAAAAATAGCTCAATTTTTGCTTTCTCCCCGAAAATTTCCGGGAGGGTCGGACAAAAAGGGGGGGGGGTCGGAACCCCCAAACCCCCCTCCCTGGGTGCGCCCATGCTCATGGCGTATCGTATTGAGCATATGCACGCACACTATAATGACTGATCAACATTATATGAAGGATAATTTGTAATGAAAAGCTTTATGCAGTATGTATTTATATAAAAGTAAAATATATATCTGCAAATTATTCGTATTATGACATACGCCAATATGAGCCTCGTTGTAGGACAGGCTCATATGTTAGGCGGTTGCAACTTGTTTTCCTTAATTTACAACCTCCCTACGGAACTCATATGTATTTTACAGGCTAGTTTTTGCTTATGTACAACCTGCCTACGAAGACTCATATGTATTTTATATGCGACGAAGGAGCACTTTTTGTTCTTGCATATACACGTATGTTCTAAATTTTTTGGAATATATATATTTTGGGAAAAATTTCTTAAAATTGTGACTTTTGCAACAATTTACTAATTTTTCATCATATCTAGAGGTCGGGGAAAAAACCAACCCGCAAGTGGTGGGGAAAAAAACCAACCCCCCGTTTGGGCGATGGGGATGAGCTAGCGGGCTCAAATTTTGCATGCAAGTTGGTAGGGCCCATCCCACCTACCACACCAAATTTGAGCTAAATCGGACCACTTTTGAGCATTTTGTGACATTTTGAAAATTTTGGCATTTTTGACCCCCCAAAAATTCAAAATTTGCCTATTTTTGAAGGCCTGTAAAAAATTTTCCATAGCAGTTAGATAATAACTTTTAATAGTTTCTATGAGAACAACATGTGCTCTTTCCAAAAATGTCGGTCTCGCCTTCCTGCGACGCTTGGCAAGCTGCCAGCAGAATTTTTACAAAATGGGAAAAAAACCAAGGGGTGGGAAAAAAATTTTTGCTTTTGCTGCCAAACCCCCAAAAATGGTTCTTAGTTGCTCAAAAGCCACCCACGTAGCAAGTTTAATGCGTTCTTTCACGTGAACAGCTCAAAATTGCATTTTGACTTAGCAATTTTGTGCTAGCCGGTAAAAACCTCATTTCGGCGGATCGGCTGTTTGACTCAGCTAAAGCGGCCAAAAAGTACTCTGGGACAAAGAAATACGCGAAAAAACACTGAAACAACGTTTATTTTAATTTATTTCATCGAATTTCGAAAGATTTACAAATTTTTGCATTTTAACATAGAAACTGGCAAATTTGATGAAACCTAGCCAGTTGATGCTGCAAATATTGATGTTTGATTTTCTCACTTATTATACGGAATATCGCAAAAATAAGTGCAGATATGAAGTCAGCGACGCCGGTTTAACCTGTTGCATGCATAAAATCGCAAATATGAGTTACCCTGACCGAATACTGGGGTTGGTTTTTTCCCACCGGTTGGTTTTTTCCCGCCATTGGTTTTTTACCCCGGCTAATTAACCGTTAATTACTAATTAACGACAGGACCGAGAGAGGCGATTTATATACCAAAATGACAGTCTAGACAGGGCTTGATAAGAAAATAATTTATAGCCGGATTGCTCCACTGGGTAGTTCTGCAGAGTCCAAAAAGTGACTACCTTGGTTTTTTTCCCCGACCTCTATACGTATATATATACCTTGTCAGAAGTTAGAACTGTAAACGGATGTTCGGATATCCAATGCCCATCACTAATGCACATATTATGATTTTATATATATATATATTTTACATTTTTAGCATATTCGCACTTTTGAACTTTATGGTTAAACCCTAATTTGAATCACTTCATACACTGTTTAGTAATATTAGTGTTGGATGTTAGCGATGGAGTGGAATCGGGCCACTCTGTGTGTTTGTCTTCTTATCGTTCAGGTTAGTTCACAGAATTAGCTTTAGATTTGTGATTTTGTATGGATGAATGAGCTGAGCAACTTTTAACATCAATATCAATGAACCACTCACCCAAACTTGCTGTGGAGTGATCTGGTGGGTGGGGGGGGTCAGGTGGAACTGAGCAAATTTGTCATAGGACCACACACGTGATTCAGTGTATATATATATATATATATATATCATAGGGGTCGCGGCAGCGACCCCTATAATATGTGTGAAAAGTGGCTGGAGACAGTGTAAAATAAGCTGCGCAGAAGCTGCGCAAAATCCTGCGCAGATCCTGCGCAGATTTCATGCGCAAATTGTAGAGCACATCGAGTTTAGTATGTCTGTGAAGTTTCAGCCCCGTATCACTTACCGTTAAAAAGTTGCGCCCCGGACCGGTTATGGCGGCGATGTTTTTTTCCGGTTTCTCCTATTTGATGGTTGTATTGTACATAATGTTCGCCGCTTTCACGTGATCTGCAGCGGTGGGCCAACCTTAAGGGCTATGGGGTCTAGTAGTACCCTCTAAAGAATTTAAGAATCACAACTTTTTTGCGCCGCAGCTGCACCACAGCGCCGCAGTGGCGCCGCAAAGTCGGCTCATAGCGAAAAGTGACCATTTTTGTGGTCGTCGCTCAGGTCGAACGTTACGAGCTGGAGCTGATTCCTTTTTATATTCAGAAATTACATATATTGAACTAACTAACGGTCCAGGTTGCGTTTCTCTATCACTTCCCTAGCGACCACAGTGGCCCGTCAAAGATGGCGAAAATTCGAAAAATGAAAAATCGAAATTTCTCGCTATCTATTTAACTTTGAACGCTCAAATCTTCCATACAATGGTTTTCTGGCACGGGGAATCGATTCCCGCAGTCAGTTTTACCGTCAGACCCACCCATCTTGCTGGGCTGGTTCCACTTTGCCGTCGGGAGGGTCAAGTCGGAAACCGCTTCCTGGAGGTCCATAGTAGGCTTTACCTGGCCTCTCAAAACTTTGTCTATAGGGGTTTTCTAGTGCGCCCAGCTCATTCCCGGTGTCCTTTTTGCCGTAGGACTCATCCATCTTGCTGTGTTGGTTCCACTTTGCCGTCTGGAGGGTCATGTCGGAAACCGCTTCCTGGAGGTCCATAGTAGGCTCTACCTGGCCCCTCAAAACTTTGTCTATAGGGGTTTTCTGGTGTGCCCAGTTCATTCCCGGTATCCGTTTTGCCGTCCGACGTACCTATTTTGCTGGGCTGGTTCCACTTTGCCGTTTGAAGGGTCAGTCGGGTGGGGGGTCAAGTGGTCGAAAATAAAATTTTTCAAAAGTGGTGAAATTTGGTACCAAATGAAAGCCCAAAGCAAGCTGAGCAACTTTTGTCATAGAACTGCATGCTCAAAGTGGCTGTAGAGTGCTGTGGTGGGGTGGGGTGGGGGGATTTGAATAAATAAGACTAGGGTGTGGGGTGGGGACTTAGGCGATTTTCGGTCAAAAGTAAAATTTTTCAAAAGTAATCAATTTTGGTATCAAATGAAAGCCCAAAGTGAGCTGAGCAACTTTTGTCATAGAACTGCGTACCCAAAGTGGCTGTAGAGTGCTGTGGTGGGGTGGGGTGGGGACTTAGGCGATTTTGGGTCAAAAATAAAATTTTTCAAAAGTGGTCAAATTTGGTATCAAATGAAAGCCCTAAGTGAGCTGAGCAACTTTTGACATGGAACCATCCACCAATATTTGCTGTGCCAAATAACGTCACGTGCCCATGGAACTTTTGTCTTTACTTCTTCAACCGGAATTTAAAGGATATATTTACATACGTATACCTATTTATATTTATTATATATTTAAAGGATATTTAAAGGAGATATATATATATACGATACAGCCAACACACACATATTATCCTCTTTTGTGCGGAGCATTTTTGTTACTTGTATATATATATCTAAAGCATGATGCTTAATGAGTCTTTAACGCTTTTATGTCAACGACATGTAAAAAGTGGATAATCAAGAAATAAAAATGCTCCTAAAGAGCAAAGAAAGGAATGTGAGGGTCAACGTGGAACATGTAATATGCTAAATATTGTCGGTTGTAAAAAAATTAGGGTAAGGCAAGCATGTAAAAGGCTAATGTGAGCAGGCGCGTAGCCAGGGCGGGGGAATGGGGGGAATTCCCCCCGAAATTGTGTTGCCCCCCCCAGGAATTTTTTCCTGCCATGTGTAAAACGCCCATTTTTCAAAAACTTTTCGCGCCTTCGGCGCGAAATAAGTGTGTTGCACCGTTATAATACGTGTTTCGCGCTTAAAAATGAGTATCAATTACTCTATTTGGTGTACTTTGACCACCTTCTGCGTCATTTGGGTACATGAACACGCACTGCGCCTTAAAAGTTATTGTAATTTCAAGGAATGCTCTGTAAAAATTCCACGGAAAAAATTCCAGGTCATGAAATAGAAAAATTTCTCAGCTTCTGGGGGGCTCCGTCCCCCAGACCCCCCGAAACAATTTTGCATTCCCCCCCCCCCCCGAAAATTTTTTCTGGCTACGCTAGTGAATGTGAGTCTGGTCTGGTGAGGTTGGAAAGTGCAGCATACAAGTTTGTGCACACACCAATAAGGAGTGCATGCCAAATAGACTCATATTGGCATGCCGTAAAAAACAATAATGCATGCATCCATTGCGGAATTCTAACGCGTATATTTCTACGCAGGAGTTAAGACGAATAAGTACGCAGCGTTATTGACGTCACATGGATGTCCCAACCATGGTCAACGTTGTCAACTTTTCGTCTTAGGAAACTGTTAGACCGCTGATAGTCAACAATGCACCGACTTGCGGATATAGTCAATCGGGAAAAAAAGCCACGTCAAAATTTCGGAAAAAAAAGCCACGACCGCTGGGGCCTAACGGATGAAGCTATTGCAGTAATATTTGGCGTGTAGAATGGCGACCTCAATATAAGCCCACACGCCGAAAAATAGCTTTCTATCTCTCCTCTATAGTCAACAGCGGGGTCGACATTTTTTGGAAAATTTTGTTCCTGAAAAGGCGGGAAAACGGTAATGTTTCAAAAATTCATAACTTTAGTGTCAATAGCGCTATCTGAATAATTTCTATTGCAATCAAGAGAGAACATGTCTGGCTTTGTTCTCATACTATTGCAAACAGTTCAAGATGTCACGTTGTCTCTGGGCAGGTGTGGCTTTTTTCCCGATGATTTTGATCCATCGGGAAAAAAAGCCAGTCGATTGCGAGACCCATAGTGAGCAGTTTTTCTGGATTTCTGGCATGATAACTATGTTGAAAATAATCAGCAATGCAAGTTTTACAAAGCAATACCGTTTGTAGGTGGACAGTCCCTGAAATGAGCAACTTTTGGACTAATATGTCACGTCAGTCGTTTTGTACACTCCACATTTCATCCTGAAACTGGCACATTTGGCCAAAAAGAGCATTACGAATTCATTGGAAAACACTATTTTGTGGTTAGCCTTCGTTTTAGCAAGTTTTTAAAAAATTTGTATGTTTACGTTATATTTGATGGCTGCTGGTTAACGGTAAAAATGGCGTTTTTCTCCCGATTGACTATATATGTAAACATTTTTAATAAGCGCTTGTATAACCCATGTATTCAGAGACTCAAAGTGAAAGCATGATATTAACTGTCGTGACATACGTACGTAACTTGTGTGAGCATCCTGTTCTCCACCCTAGAACTATCCTGTCTCGTCTTGACGACATTACGTAAGTGACAACCGAAATTC
>JASAND010003349.1:0-14865 GCA_030248195.1 Trissonchulus latispiculum | reverse complement strand
CTTAGGCGATTTTCGGTCAAAAATGAAATTTTTCAAAAGTGGTCAAATTTGGTACCAAATAAAAGCCCTGAGCGAGCTGAGCAACTTTTGTCATAGAACTGCATGCTCAAAGTGGCTGTAGAGTGCTATGCTGGGGTGGGGTGGGGACTTGGCGATTTTCAAAAATGAAATTTTTCAAAACTGGTCAAATTTGGTACCAAATGAAAGCCCTGAGCGAGCTGAGCAACATTTGTCATAGAACTGCATGCTCAAAGTAATTGTGGAGTGCTGTGGTTGGCTTGCTTGCTACCGTTGAAAGATATCTATACATCCCTTCATGAGCATACATATATATATATATATAAAATAATAGAAAACAAGAACAAAAAGTGCTCCTTCGTCGCATGTAAAATACATATGAGTCTTCGTAGGCAGGTTGTCCATAAGCAAAAACTAGCCTGTAAAATACATATGAGTTCCGTAGGGAGATTGTAAATTAAGGAAAACAAGTTGCAACCGCTTAATATATGAGCCTGTCCTACAACGAGGCTCATATTGGCGTCACAGTGCATTCCACGTTAAAGCCTCATTAAAGAACCTCAGCTTCATCCACATTACGGAAAAATAAATAGACGTCATGGCCCAGGACTGAAGTGAACTACGACTGCTCAAGCTGAACTGTACATGCAACCTGTTTCCTGAAACACTATATATGGCACACCTCTAATGCATTCTCGAAACACTTTCACATTATACACACGCAGAATGCGTTCCCACTTGGCTGTGAGTCAGAGCGCCTCATGGCGTACCGTATTGAGCATATGCACACTATAATGACTGATCAACATTATATATATGAAGGATAATTTGTAATGAAAAGCTTTATGCAGTATGTATTTATATAAAAGTAAATCTGCAAATTATTCGTATTATGACATACGCCAATATGAGCCTCGTTGTAGGACAGGCTCATATGTTAAGCGGTTGCAACTTGTTTTCCTTAATTTACAATCTCCCTACGGAACTCATATGTATTTTACAGGCTAGTTTTTGCTTATGTACAACCTGCCTACGAAGACTCATATGTATTTTACATGCGACGAAGGAGCACTTTTTGTTCTTGTATATATATATATAATATAATATTTATTATTGTTCTACGTTCTGTCCAAGTTGGGTTGTCATATGTACGTACCTAATTCTCATAATGCGAGGTTGAGGATTGTGCAATAATACAAACTGAGGAAAAAAGCACATCGTTGTTTTTCCGCCCTGGTGCAAAAGTGTGGGGGAAAAGATGGTCACTATTTCTCAACCGTGTGAGCTAGCAAAAATTCTACTAGTCCAGGTTATAGAGCACATCCACAAACCCCTGCATGCACAAAAGTATTCCTGTAACTGTTACCACCAGTAAGTTGGTGTAATCTTAGAAATTTTCCAAAATCCTTATTTTTTTGGCCATTTTTGGGTGTCCACTTCCAACCCATGCCACACGAGTTATTGGTATATATTTGTCATTTGGTAAGTAAGATTATTTATTATGATATTAAAGTACAAGACTCGAACTCTCATTTGCACTAGATTTTGTACCTCTAAGTGTCATGTGCCAATCGAGCAGGATGAGCCATCATTTTCCCCCCACTTTGACAGCGATGGTTTTCCTCCTCTGACTATAAATGCTATTTAAGGAGGGGGGCTACGAATTTCACTAAAATTACGATGTTGGAAAAGCTAGCTAGTCTTTTGCCACTTAAGGGGGGGGGGGGGGCTACGAATTTCACTAAAAGTTCGATGTTGGAAAAGCTAGCTAGTCTTTTGCCACATAATAGTATTAGGTTAAGTGTAAAATACTTTACAGTTTGAAAGAATTCCATACAGCGTAGCGTCCTGTGGAGCCATCAGAAGTTGGTGTTATCGGTCCAAAGCTCGACATGACACGTACACAAACTTCTCCTCGCCCTGATCGCTATGTGCAAGGCACAGTACCCAAATTTTCAGGAATTAGTTCTAATATATAGTGCTTTGATATCGTGTAAAATAATCTCTAGACCATTGCCTACTTTTCCGTGCGATACGATCAAAATGCGAAAAATTGGGTGTTGTATGTCTATACGGGTGGAGGTTAACTAACTTCTAATGAGCTGTGGTTTACCAAATGAACCAAACTTTGCGGCAATTAATACTCCAAGTATCTGTCTTAACTTTGGTATAAATGACGTGATTTCGTTAATCCCTGTGTTCGCAGTGCTGGATTATATTATCGACATTGTCGCTGTTATTTGGCGCCATTTCGAAGATGTGAGTCAATTACTCCAAAGTACTGTGGCAGAATCGGCTGAAACTTTGCACATTACAGGCCAGTGAGTGCACCAAGATGTGCCGAAAGCTATGTCACTAAACCTCGCTCCAATGTTTATAGATGCTAGATTGATTTCTCGAAGTATGGATGGCGATCTGTCCAAAAAGCTCTAAGACAGTTGTAAGCACATACTGAACGAAGGAAGCGTCATATCGAAAAACGGATTTCATATTCGGATTCAGCACAGGGATTTTTTTTTCAAATTTGGACCTGTGCTTTTCAGTGTTTTTTTCTAAGAAAAAGTGTGTTTTTCTAAGAAAATGTGTGTTTTTCTGACAATAGAATTTTCGCTATTTTAACGCGTTCAGAACGGTTTTTACGACATACGTACAGCGTATTCCTGTATACTTTTAGTCATTCTAGAGATGAAACCAAATATATATTCTCTGACTTGCAATGCGATTTAAGAATCGCTTAAAATGTTTCTGAAAGCACACAAGGGAGGAGACCATCCAGAAATTGAAAATTCTTTAATATATAATTGCTAAGAACCAACAATGGCAAGGTTTAAATTTTTAATTTTAAATAATACAAGTTTGAACTTTGTAAAGTGAATATTTTGATAGACATATTCAAGACAAGAACATAATGACATGACGCTATTTAGTGTTATATATGTACTAGAGAACTGCAAAAGCAGAGACAGTAATATAATAAGGAAACGCAGGAAAATCGACGCATTTAAGGGTAAAGATACAGGCTGCGCCGAAGGCGCAAAACATTTTTCCTAAGTGTCTTCTGTAGTTCAAAACTTTTGAAAAATTAATAAAATTTAGCTTCTGAAACTTAAAATTTTGGTGTGTTTTTAAGTGTGTTTTTCTAAGAAAATGTGTGTTTTTCTAAGAAAAAGTGTGCGAAAACACAGTAAAAAACACAAATAAAAAACAGTGATTCAGCAGGTCAAATAACCCCTATAACCACTTTTTCGGCAAAATCGGAGACAAAAAATTTTTTGACCCCATTTTTACTGCGCTTAGCTAGCTTTTCAGGCCTAAAAATAAGGGTTATTTCTTAACGAAAAGTTGGCTAGCACACTAACCAGAAAACCAAAGCCTTGAAACTCACAGACAGTATGCCCCTATTAGAGCCTAATAACTGGTAAAAAGCTGGGGTAGGCTAGGGGCTGCCAATTTTATTAGATCGAAAACGGCGCACGGTCACCTCGCAACTTTTTGCAAAATTTCAAACTTTGAGCTGTTATAACTAAAGAAGGAAGCAACGCTCGAAAGCCGGAATACTTTTAATATTTAGCACTAGTAACAGTTAACATTTTTGGCTGAAAGTTACAGAATCGGTCGAACCATTAATTCACCAAAGCTGAAAAACCCTTTTTGAAAAATCCCATTTTTCGCACCAAAATTTCGACTTTGGCGTCCTGCCCAAAACGGTGTATATGAGATATATTGTTGCCCACCCTAAACTTTTTTACTTTGATATGTTGGCTAACGTTGGGCGGGAAAGTAACTCTCTCCGACGATGTTGTGCCAACCCGTTCGTAGCCCCCCCCTTAATATTATTAGGTTTAGTGTAAAATAGTTTAAAGTTTGAAAGAAGTTCATGCAGCGTAGCGTCCTGTGGAGCCATCAGAAGTTGGTGTTGTCGGTCCAAAGCTCGACATGACACATACACAAACTTCGCCTCGCCCTGATCGCTATGCGCAAGGTACGGTACCCAAATTTTCCAGAAATAGTTCTGACATATATATATATAAAAAAATATATATATATATATATATATATATAATATATATATATATATATATATATATATATATGTACTTTGATATATATATATATATATATATATATATATATATATATATATATATATATATATATATATATATATATATATTATATATATATATATATATATATATATATATATATATATATATATATACATATATCCTGTAAAATAATCTCTAGACCATTGTATTCTTTTCTGTGCGATACAATCAAATTTCGAAAAATTGGGTGTTGTAGGTCTATACGGGAGGACGTTAACTAACGACTAATGAGCTGTGGTTTACCAAATGAACCCAACTTTGCTCCAATTAATACTCCAAGTATCTGTCTTAACTTATGTAAAAATGACGTGATTTCGTTAATCCCTGCGTTCGCAGTGCTAGATTACATTATCGACATTGTCGCTGTTATTTGGTGCCATTTCGAAGATGTGAGTCAATCACTCCAAAGTACTGTGGCAGAATCGCATGAAACTTTGCGCATTACAGGCCAGTGAGTGTACCAAGATGTGCTGAAAGCTAGGTACTAAACTTCGCTTCAATGCTTAGAAATGCTAGATTAATTTCTCGAAGTATGGATGGCGATCGCTCCAAAAAGCTCTAAGACAGTTGTAAGCACATACTGAACAAAGCAAGCGTCATATCGAAAACCGGATTTCATATTCGGATTCAGCAAGTCAAATAACCCCTATAATCACCTTTTCGGAAAAATCGGTATACCGCAGCCGTACCCGTAATACGTGGAAACCCCCACCCCCTGGACCTTCAAATGCGGGGTTAAGGGGGGGCTACGAATTTCACTAAAAGTTCGATGTTGGAAAAGCTAGCTAGTCTTTTGCCACTTAATATTGTTAGGTTTAGTGTAAAATAGTTTAAAGTTTGAAAGAAGTTCATGCAGCGTAGCGTCCTGTGGAGCCATCAGAAGCTGGTGTTGTCGGTCCAAAGCTCGACATGACACATACACAAACTTCGCCTCGCCCTGATCGCTATGCGCAAGGTACGGTACCCAAATTTTCCAGAAATAGTTCTGACATATAGTACTTTGATATATATATATATATATATATATATATATATATATATATATATATATATATATCCTGTAAAATAATCTCTAGACCATTGTATTCTTTTCTGTGCGATACAATCAAATTTCGAAAAATTGGGTGTTGTAGGTCTATACGGGAGGACGTTAACTAACGTCTAATGAGCTGTGGTTTACCAAATGACCCAACTTTGCTCCAATTAATACTCCAAGTATCTGTCTTAACTTATGTAAAAATGACGTGATTTCGTTAATCCCTGCGTTCGCAGTGCTAGATTACATTATCGACATTGTCGCTGTTATTTGGTGCCATTTCGAAGATGTGAGTAAATCACTCCAAAGTACTGTGGCAGTGGCAGAATCGGATGAAACTTTGCGCATTACAGGCCAGTGAGTGTACCAAGATGTGCTGAAAGCTAGGTACTAAACTTAGCTTCAATGTTTAGAAATGCTAGATTAATTTCTCGAAGTATGGATGGCGATCGCTCCAAAAAGCTCCAAGACAGTTGTAAGCACATACTGAACAAATAAGCGTCATATCGAAAACCGGATTTTATATTCGGATTCAGCAGGTCAAATAACCCCTATAATCACCTTTTCGGAAAAATCGGAGACAAAAATTTTTTTGACCCCATTTTTACTGCGCTTATATATATAGCTTTTTAGGCCTAATAACACTGTTTTTTATTTGTGTTTTTTACTGTGTTTTCGCACACTTTTTCTTAGAAAAACACACATTTTCTTAGAAAAACACACTTAAAAACACACCAAAATTTTAAGTTTCAGAAGCTAAATTTTATTAATTTTTCAAAAGTTTTGAACTACAGAAGACACTTAGGAAAAATGTTTTGCGCCTTCGGCGCAGCCTGTATCTTTACCCTTAAATGCGTCGATTTTCCTGCGTTTCCTTATTATATTACTGTCTCTGCTTTTGCAGTTCTCTAGTACATATATAACACTAAATAGCGTCATGTCATTATGTTCTTGTCTTGAATATGTCTATCAAAATATTCACTTTACAAAGTTCAAACTTGTATTATTTAAAATTAAAAATTTAAACCTTGCCATTGTTGGTTCTTAGCAATTATATATTAAAGAATTTTCAATTTCTGGATGGTCTCCTCCCTTGTGTGCTTTCAGAAACATTTTAAGCGATTCTTAAATCGCATTGCAAGTCAGAGAATATATATTTGGTTTCATCTCTAGAATGACTAAAAGTATACAGGAATACGCTGTACGTATGTCGTAAAAACCGTTCTGAACGCGTTAAAATAGCGAAAATTCTATTGTCAGAAAAACACACATTTTCTTAGAAAAACACACTTTTTCTTAGAAAAAAACACTGAAAAGCACAGGTCCAAATTTGAAAAAAAAATCCCTGCCTAATAATAAGGGTTATATATTTCTTAACAAAAAGTTTGCTAACACACTAACCAGAAAATCAAAACCCTCGAAACTCACAGACAGTTTGCCCCTATTAGAGCCTAATATTTGGTAAAAAGCTGGGGTAGGCTAGGGGCTGTCAATTTTATTAGATCGAAAACGGCGCACGGTCACATGGCAACTTTTTGCCAAATTTCGAACTTTGAGTTGTTATAGCTGAAGAAGGAAACAACGCTGGAAAGCCGGAATACTTTTAATATTTATATAGCACTAGTAACAGATAACATTTATGGCTGAAAGTTTCAGAATTGGTCAAACTGTTAATCCACCAGAGCTGAAAAAACCTTTTTGAAAAATCCCATTTTTCCCACCAAAATTTGTACTTTGGCGTCCTGCCAAAAACCGTGTAGGTGAGATATATTGTTGCCCACCCTAAACTTTTTTTACTTTGATATGTTGGCTAACGTTGGGGGGAAAGGTAGCTCTCTCCGACGATTTAGAGCCAACCCGTTCGTAGCCCCCCCCCTTAAACCTTAGAGAGCCAGCACAGTCTGAGTCTGCGTCCGCGCCTGTGGCTGTAGTTTATATTGACCTCTGTCATATGTTTTGATTATGTGCTCTCCCCATTCCGCAGAAGATGTTGTTGTCATTTGGGATTGTTCCACTTTTTCCTGTTCCCAATTTCAGCAGTCGTACTGAAATTGGGTAACAGGTGGCTGTTTTTCTACCAAGAGTTTTTGTGTTGTCTTGTGCAGTGTAACCTTTCTGTTGAGAGTAGCACAACAGTCTGTCTGCAAACGTTAAGGAAGGTCATCTCGTTTAAAGTCAGTGTCCGTTTTACTTTTAACCATTAACGTTTTTCTTCAACCATTCTTTGCTGTTAAAATCGCCGTGTTGGTGATCTAGAAGGGAAACCAGTTCTGTTCGCTTTGGGTCGAGTTGTTGTTAATGTTAATGTTAATGTCGTACAATGCCAATATATAGTGCATGCATATATAAATGAGAAGTTTTTGAATTAATACAAACGAACTGTATTATTTTAAAGTGTTGTAGAGAGACTGCCTGCCTGTTGTAGCCACAACTGCAGTTCTTTTGGACAAAATCTGTTACTGTACGCTATGTGCGTTTTACAAAATAAAATGCAGCACTGACAGATTCACTGCGTACGTACGTATATGCCTTACATATGCATAAATTATGTATATACAAACAGTCATTTTTGTAGGTCCGTTCTTTCTTACACTTCACACATGGTCAAAAATTGTCTTTTCTGCCTACTAGTTTCGATTTCCCCCCAATTTTTCTCATCATACCAGTTTTGACAATGCATTTTGTGTGGACTCAAGACATTTCATAAACTTTATTAGCGAATCTAGTGCCTTTTATGCGACTATATAGGTATTTCTGTGCCTATAGGCATGGATGTGTATATCTATGTTTTAAATTTTATTTTTGGCCCTTAAATTTTTTCTTATTGCAATGTCTCCAAATTATTGACTGACCGTTTTCGTTTGAATGTCATTAGGACTAGGAGGTTGTATATATTTTGTTCTTTCCAGTTTTTTGCTAGTTACTGATACCTACGCATATATTTCAATTTTTAAGACTCACTTGGTTTGGGACAACCTTCAAGTCAACTCGATGAATAGGTCTGATGTCCATTCTGAAGCGGACAAGTTTAATCGGCCAATGTGTTCTTCTTTTTCATATAATACCTGCCTTCAGTGAATGCTCCATTTAGTCAGTTTTAAACATGAATTACAGGTTGGGTCTAAAAGCAGAACCTGGACCATATATATACAAAATTTTTGAATTTGGATTAGTGAAGGGCACCGGATATTTTTTCATATCCGGTTATCCGCCTATTCCAAACTCAAGTTCAAGAAAATGTTTCGATTTTGCAGTTAAATTTTCAATTTTTATGTCAATTTTTCGGCAGGCTGTGAATGTCTATCATGCAACCAAGCCGCAACCTTCGTTTCAAAAATATTTTCAGAGGAATTTTTGAAAAATATTTTAAAATTTTTGAAATTTTTGTCAAAAATTTTCTAATTTTTCATTGTTTTGACTGAAATGTACACGGATATCCGGATATCCGGTGCCCATCACTAATTTGGATAACGTTGCAAGTCTTAAAAATGGCTCTGTTCTATTTATTTACAATGTGAAGAAAGCTTTGAAGGGGTAAAGCTCTCTTTGCTAGTATATATATATTAGCAAAGCTACGTAGACAGACTAGACAGCTAACTAGACATGGGGCTCTCCAGCTGATCTAATCCAAGCCGTGGGTCAAGACCCCATGTCTAGATCGTTTTTGTTGAACTGAACCTTTGTCAGCAGCATCAAATAGTGTTTAACCTGCGTAGCCTGTCCTTTTCCAAAAACAATCATCTAATCATCTACGAATGGTGCAGAAACAGATGATTAGGGGTTGGGGGTCGTTTTGTAGTGTGTACAATGTTATGTCATCTGTTTGCAGTCTGTCCGAAATATTTTATCATAGTCAGGTTTGGTTACAAAAGTTTAGAATGGTAACTTTAACGGCTGAAAGTTGTAGCCTAGTGTACGGTGGTAGTGCCTGGCACCTCGATGATAACGGTTATCAAATCTGATGTTGTCAAAGCTGATGCGTATGCGTAATTGTACACTATTCATTCGTGTGTCCACACTGCAATACATATATATAATTACAGCTCAGTTGTGAACCTACAGCTATAAATATGGCGGTCTAAATTTGGATAAGGTCTCTTATAAATGGTATGTCCCAGCTGCGTAGGTTGTTTACCTGTGCTCAAACTTCGCGTTTTCTGTGATCTCAGTACCTGCTATTTTTTGACCGCACGCGTGCCCTATATCTGTGCCAAAAAGTACGCCAAGACTAAGTCGGGGCAAACATTTAGTATCCCCCCTGGTGATTCCTTTTTGGCACATATTGTTGATTGACGGTTCAAATCAAGATGAAATTCGATGAAACTTTCCAAAATAAGTTCTTTTAGCATTCTAACAACCTCCGCGCAATCCCGCTTCAGAACTTCGACGTCTCCGTTCATGGAGGTTTTTTCCGATTTTTGACACATAGACAGTTACTGCACAGCTATGATTATATTCATTCGAAAGATCTTGTTGAGCTCTACATTTTGGCTTTTTGAAGTACCTTTCTAGCTTTTCGCTATCGTGAGATATATATAGTCGATTTTCATATATTCGCGTTGAAAACTTGTCATTTTAGCAGAAATCAAATAATCCGCCATTTCTTGAGCTATATATGTAAGCCGTAAAATTAAACTACGAGTGTCAATTTGCAGGTATCGTCGCACTCTTAGAAAGACTCCTGTAGAAATTACAGGAATTCTTGTAGTTCTCTACAAAAGTGCTCCTGTGCGGTCAGTCACTAGCGGAGCTTCCTGTATTTTCCACAAAAGTAACTTTTGTATTTTTTACCGGTCTCTGGTAAAAATTACAGGAGTTTCCTGTAGAAAATACTAAGCAAACCTGTAGTTTTTATTACAGGAATTTCCTGTAGAAAATACAAAAGAAACCTGTAGTTCTGCTCGACTTTTTTTACAATGCTATATTAGATATCAAACCTGTATTTTTTACAAGACAAAACCTGTACATTTTACGGGCCAGTATAAAACGCAGACGCAGACGCAGACGCAGACCAGCAGACTGGGTATAAAACGCAGACTTTAGTGCAGACGCAGACTCGGGTATAAAAAGCAGACGCAGACTTTAATAAAGGTATAAAATGCAGACTTCATTGCAGACTTGCAGACTCGGGTATAAAAAGCAGACTTCATTGCAGACTTGCAGACTCGGGTATAAAAAGCAGACTTTAGTGCAGACTTGCAGACTCGGGTATAAAAAGCAGACTTTAGTGCAGACTTGCAGACTCGGGTATAAAATGCAGACTTGGGTATAAAATGCAGATCTTCCAGACTCTGGTATAAAATGCGACTCTGGTCCAAACTTGCAGATTCCGCTTTTTGCAAATGCACTTTAGTGCAGCTTTCCCTACTCGGGGAAATATAAAACAGTCTAGGATAGTCTCTTTTGGTTCTTTCATATATATGAACTGCGGCTGTAGACTCGAATATTAAAATGTATACGCCGACTAACGAATTCTCAATTTATATATTACCCGTTATTAGCTAGCTATTCCTACATTAATTTCTCGTGCCAACTTAACCTTAACTTAACCTATGAGTCTTAAGCTAGGGCCTATACTCTTCTACTACTTCTACATCTTAGACCGGAGTATAAAAAATCACTTGGGTATAAAATGCAGACTTTTGAGCAGAATTACGTACTTTGCAGACCCTGATATAAAATGCAGACTTGGCTATAAAATGTAGTCCAGTCTGCAATTAAGCAGGCTCCGGTATAAAATGTATGCGTATAGGTTTTGCAGATTTTGGTGTATAACTATGCAGTATGGGCTGTTTGTCGTTTTGCCTGGTTGTCCGTTTATAAAAAACACAAAGTGGTTCATTACTCCTGTTATGTACTGATTGCCCGTTTGTCCGTATGGATGGTGCATGTTTTTTTTTGTTTTAACACACCATTTAGCTTTAGCTGTGTTGCTAGATTGCTGTTTATGTTTTCGAGTCACCTGGGGCCAGTTCCATAAAAGTTTGCGAGTACTAGACTCGACAACTCGACTCATGCTAGTTCTCGAGTCTAGTGCCTCAAGTGGACCATAAAACCCTCGCAGTCGAGTAGCTGCTAGCACTCGACTTGCGAGTCTAGCTTTTCACAAGTTTGAACACTAGTAGACTAATCGGGTTCCACAAAACTTTTGTCTTGCCTTGCTACGCTACTGTAGTCGTCTAGTTCTCTAGTCTAGTTTTGAGTAGAGAAGTGATAATTAAAGCTTGGTAACTTTTTCATTTTTTTTTACTTTCAAAATAGACTCAAAAATCAAGAGACACACGTTTTTGAATCTTTTTTCGAATGTCTGTAATTTTTACAAAGTTTCATTGAGGACTTGGATTTTATGCGATTTTTTACATGATTATGGTTATTTTTCTGGCGAACTCGCACTCGCAGTTAAGTCCTCCCACTAGCACTGCTATAGTTTGTCGAGTCGCCGCACTTGCTTAGCTAATTTCGTCGAGTCAAGCCGGAAAAGTTTCCCCCCCCCCCCCTTTTTTTGGCAACACTTGACTCGACGACTAGCACTAACATTGCGAGTTCTCGCATACTAGTACCAGCATGCGAGTCAAAGTTTTATGGAACTGGCCCCCGACACTTTTCTGTTTATGCTGATTTGCTACAGCATTTTTTAAATTTTGCTCTCTTAAACACTTTGCAGAGTATGAAACCCGGATACTTTTCAAAGTTAACAATTTATGCTAACAATATGACCATATTTAGCTATTATATAAATATTAAAACACATTCAAAATTCTTATATAAACGTCAATTTAACCAAGGACGTAGTATGTAATGCTACTCATTTCTGATGGGCTGTTGCGTGCAGACAAGTACGGAAAATTTAAACATTACTCAAGTCCAAGCGGACAGCCCTTACGAACAAACAGACAACAGCAATACAGCAAACAGCAAAAGTTAGTATGACTATATTTTAAAACGGACAAACCGACTACACAAATGAACAAACGGACAATTATGAATGGGCTACTCATGACCCCATTCTAAATTTTAAAGTTGCTGGTAAAAAAGTCAAAGGTAGAGCTGGGGAATGCGCTTTTAAATCAGCCTGCAAGCATGTCAAAAAGTTTGCATCTTATATGAGCTTAAACGCCTATATTGTATACATAAAGGTGTTGTTGCTTCCGGCCACCTGGCGATCCTCAATCGGCCCGGTCGGACCGCCTCCTGAGTTGGCAAGAGACGGCCGCAACCCCAAAGATACGTAGGCGTTCACCGCTCTGGGGTTTTCCCAATGATATACACGTAAGTCTGCTTTTTATACCCAGGTCTGCAAGTCTGCTCAAAAGTCTGCATTTTATACCCGAGTCTGCTTTTTATATCCGGGTCTGCAAGTCTGCTCAAAAGTCTGCATTTTATACCACAGTCTGCTTTTTATACCCAGGTCTGCAAGTCTGCAATTTTTATACCAAAGTCTGCGTCTGTTGTGAAGTCTGCATTTTATACCCGAGTCTGCTTTTGGGTCTGCGTTTTATACCCGAGTCTGCGTCTGCGTGGGTCTGCTAAGTCTGCAGGTCTGCGTCTGCGTCTGCGTCTGCATTTTATACTGGCCCCATTTTACTGGAGCGACCTGTTATTTCAGAAAGGGGGGGGGGGCAGGTGTGGGGGGCGGCCGCTCTCAAAATATTTTCGGCAGGGAGCGGCCGTTACAAAAAAATCACCCACTGGGTGTTGGAAGACTGAAAATTTGAAAAAATTCAAAAATTAGTCTTCAAAAATTATGACCACTGTCGCCCTTATATACAAAATTTGCGTTATCAGCGTATCGAGTACTTTCCTGTGAGCAAACCTGTAAACCAGTGAAAACTACAGGTTTCATTTGTACTGAATACCGGTCTAACTTGTAATCAATTCTACCAAAGTATGTCCGGTAAACACTACCAACGATGACCTGTAGAAATTACAAGACTCAACCTGTATTTTCTACAAAAGCTTTTGTACTTATCATCTACAAAAGTGATTCCTGTAGTTTCTACAGGAACATTTCTAAGAGTGCGGGACCGATTATCCGTGACATTATAATCTTCTAACTGCTACGCTGCTATCATAGAAAATGTAGTTTTTGCAAAAACATGAGCAAATTTTTTTCAGCTATTGTGGAACATTTACAATCGAAGCTAGATGGTTACCACTTACTGGACGTGGTTTACACTAAAATACCCAGGGACCCTTTTTAGTTGTCCCGATTGCTGCTTTCTAGCTAAAGTGTTGTCGCTTGCCAAAGTTGAGAAAAGTAGGCAAAATCCAAGTTGCGCATACATTTTAGCTAATTTCTTTATAACGAAGAGCGGTTTCATAATAATTAAAAAAGGGTCCCCAGCTATTTGATAGTGGAATCGAATGATCTGGCCGATGCCTCACGAAAAAATTTACCTAAGTCTGCGAAAAATCTGGAAAATTAAATTATATATATACTTCGAAAATGCAGTAAAATAATTTCCGAGAATTTAAGTTAGTTTCGTTGTATTCAATAGAAAGAGGAAACGTTAAGCTGCATTTTGATATAAAAATGGCTTTTTTACTCCAAGTAATGGTTGAGTAATAATGATTTAAAGTTGATGTCTCCAAAACGGATCACCACCTTAAGCTTTAGAAAATTTTCTCTTAGATTTGACTGTTAAAATTTTAATTTTAATTAATTTTAATTTTAATTAAAATTTTAATTTTTCCTGTTGAATCTCACGCTACATTATGAACAGGGGCGTACTGGAGGGGGGGCGGGGTAAATCGTCCCCCCCCCCTCCTGTCGAAACCAGACGTAGAGGTAAATTTTTATTAGAACATATTTTTAAAAACTTTTCGTGCCTTATGCGCTAAATTTACTCTATTTACACTTACGTAATTTTTAAACCTTTCGAAAAAATTTTCTGTGTGTGTTCCACGGATTGTGAACTTCTATCATCAAGCCAAGCTACAAGCTGGGTTTTAAAAATATTTTCAGAAACATGTTAAAATATTTTAAAATTTTTAATTTTAGTCAAAAATTTGCTAATTTGCGAAATTTATATATACACGGCGCACTGGCGGATCCAGGATTTCGCGACGGGGGGTGCGGCCGTCGGCCACCAATGGAGAAATTTTTTAGCGGTGCGGAACATCCCAGAAGTTGAAGAAATTTTATGTTTTTTTACTATATATATATATATATATAATCGTTCTTCCAATCCTTCATTCCTTGCATTATAAACAACCACGAAAGACATTACATATATGTTGTAGGCAAAAATGGAAATTTTCTAAAAAAATTCGGACTCATTTCACGCTTTTTCCTTATAATCACTATAAATATGCTGTTAAGAAGAAACCGCCCGAAATCTTTCGGCTTTTGCCCGTTTTTTGTTTTTCTCCTTAATTTTTCCTGCCTTTGAACCGCGACGGGAGGGCTGCCGGCCCCGCCCTCGCGCCCCCTGTATCCGCCCCTGACACGGCGTTCCATGCATTTTTCAAATTTATTTATTTAGGTATCTTTATGCACAATATGAGTGTTGCATATATAATTTGCTATTTGATTTTATATATGTATATCTGCAATATCCCTTAATACACCTGTTTTGTTTATCGGTTTCAGAGTATATAGCTATATTATTTATTGTAATATGTATGTAAATAGCATTTTGTGGTATTGTGGATTAAATGTCGAGACGGAAACAGAGCAATACGTAACTGAACGAAGTACAA